>VZUA01056900.1:0-13964 GCA_013401035.1 Horornis vulcanius
AACAGCTTTTAGGTACACCCGTCACAAGCACACTTACAAACAATTTACCAGTCTCATATCTTAACATGGAGCTGGAGCCTGTTTTTCTCAGTTCTCACTTCTCTCCATATAAAGGAGGCATAATGTGCTTTTATCAAGATGCTGCTTAATTCCTCTTTCCTTTTACTAATGATGTTTGTTTCCTAAAGCTGACTTGGCATCAATTTAACATTAGTTCCAAGGCTTTGTATGAAAGATAAATGCAGCTGTGCTCACACTCTGCCTTTGCCTGAGCTCTGAAATTGTGTCACCCGGGTGCTATGACTGATCTAAATCGACAAGAGCAAAGAGGAAAAAACATCTGGGTTTTCTGGTGAGGCAAACTTTTCGGGGATTTTTTTTCCTTCTTCATGTCTTAACAACTAGAAGTTGTTGCCCAGAAGTGAGCAGAAGGGCAGAGTGTTTCTCTAAGTGGCGTTTCAGATAATTAATATTGTAATTGAGGAGTTCTCTGCCTTGCCAGCAATGTTGTTCTCCATTCCCTGAGTCCCCAACACCTTGTGAGCTGCAGTTCCTCTCCCTGGTAAAGGGCACTGCTTTCAGCTTGGCTGCTCAGTTCTTTTGTTCAGAAGGAACAACAAGGCAAGGAGTCCTCTGGGGAGGGGGAATCTAACTCCAGCTTTGCAGGTTTCATGGTTGGGTTCCAAGACTTGCCATCAGCTGAGAGAACGGTCATTTGGAGGGGATGAAACCACTGCCCCTCTTTCAAACACCAGATTGGTGGGTGAAATCCCTTCTGGGGGGAAGAAGGAGCAGCATGGAGCAGCAGTGGCTGGCTGGCCAGGGAGGGAGGCCACAACCCCTGTTCATGCTGGGATTTTGCTGTTAGCTGCACAAATTTCAGCCTCCTCCCTACAGTGCAGTAATTTCACTTCAGGGAGAGGTGGCTCAGCAGCTGTAAAGGCTGAGGCTTGAGTAAGGGTTGGGTTTAAGCATTTGGTAAATCTTCCTTATGGGCGGGAACCCACTCCTCAAAAGAGTTTTGTTACACTAACACTATAAGTACTCCCTCTGTAAAATGTCCTTGCCAATCTGGGCATGATAGCTGTAGTTTTCATTTGAAAATTTGTTCTTCAATGCTTAGACAATCGGCACCAAAATTGTGAGCATTCCCCTGGCTAAAAGAAACCCTTGGAAAAAACCCTTGAAACCCCATGGCAAGAGAGTTGGAACGAGATGGTCTTTAAGGTCCCTTCCAACACCAACCATTCCATGATTCAATGACTCTGTGAAGTGGGGGTTCCCAAGGGTGATGGCTGTGTCAGCTGCAGCACGAACTGGACCTGTGGCACCACTGGGCTGTGCAGCCCAGTTTGGGCCAGTCTGGCAATGATTAAGATTGGGGTTGCTCTCTGCAGGGGAGAAGCCCAGGGAAGCTTCTCTGACCACATCTGTGCTTTTGGAATCACTGTTCACTTACGGAGAAGGTACTCTGAGCTGTCGTGGTCGTAGTCATTGTCTTCAGGGAAGTGGTTGATCCGGAAACAATGTCCTTTGTAGATTCCTAAATGGAAACAAAGCAAACAGAACCCATAAGGAACAGAACCAGGTAAATGTGCTTTTTTAAACCTGTCAAGAAATCATCTCTGAAGTAATGAATTTTGGGCAAAATGGGCTGAAGGAAGGGACAGCCAGGATTCCTGGGCTCTTTCCTTCAGCCACTTATATCATTCTCTTGAGTTTTTTAATCTCTAAGTGCTTCACTTTATCAGTGCTGTGCTTATCTTACAAGCATACTGAGTTTGCAAAGCTTCTTTTTGTTCCCAGAGTGGCTGTCAGGCTGGGTCCTTGCTCCATGGCTGGGGCTCCCAGTGCCAATCTCAGTCTCATCACCCTTCCCATCGCATCCCAGTGAAGTGCAGCCTTCCCTTATCAGAGCTGGTGAAAGCTGAATTGTCTGAGGCCTCTTCAATTACTCTCTAGGCTGTGAAAACAAGTCCATAAATCTCTTCCTGCTGCAGTTTAAGCCCGTATGTCCCACTCAAGGTTGGCTCAGCTTTTAATGGCATATTTGTTTAGCTAACTGGGAGCCTGGGCAGTAAAGTCAGGGCAAAGTGTGCACTATTGAGCCCTGGAGGGACAACACCAGAGCTGGCTGGACAAACCCCTCGCTCGACTGGACACCTCAGCACTTTGTCCATGAAGGTAAAGCTGTCCATGAGCATTTTGTGTCACAGCTCTTCTGTGTCACAGTTATCACTGTCTGTCAGTCATCCATAGTCCGAGCTGCAGTTGGGTCGCTGTGGCACAGGGAGCTACACGGGGGCCTCTCCCCAGAGAGCTTCCTGCAGGAGGGAGCCCTGAGCTGTGATTGTGCCGTGGTGCTTTCATTATTCATTAACCAGCGCTCTCCTGCTCGGGAACACATCACCCAGGCTGAGTTATCCCTGCACAGGAGCCTCAGCGCTTACAGCTCGAGCTGGCAGAAGGATTTAAAACCCATCAGTTAATACTACTTTAACAGAAGCACAGCTGCAGTCTGTAGGACATAAATGTGGATTTATTTCACTACCTATTACCAGTGATTACAAAGATCTCAAAAGAATTACTAATCCGGAGGATTTAAATTGCACCCTGTGAGTGTCAACTGCAGGTTTGCTACTACAGCGCATTTAATTCTTCCAGTAAATGATGTATCAGCTCTAATTGCAGCAACGGCTCAGGCTTTCTCTGCACAGCACTTCAAAGGCTGGCAACAAGATGTAAGTGGCTCATGTCACATCTGGAAGTGACACACCTGTCCTGGCTGCCAGGTGGGGAGAGCACTTCAGCTGGGCCTGCTCCTGCTGAGCCTGTGCCTGTGCATCCCCGTGCTGGCCACCACAGGGGCTGCTGCTCCTCATGGCTCTGGGGCAAAGCAAAGCAAAACTCAGATTTTAAAGATCCTGGTGCTTGTTTTCACGGCAGTTCACAGAATGGAACTGAATCACCCCCAGTATTACAGAGCCTCTGAGACTGGATGGTCATTTCATTAAATCTCTCAATTTAGGTGTGCAATTTACAGGAAATACATTCAGAGTGTGATTTTTATCCTCTTTATTTATTAAGGGAAAAAAAATCCAAATAATTTTCCTGTCCTAATTTCCTGTGGAAATAGGCTTTTCAGTGACTGTGCTTGTGTGTGTATGGGTGGAGTCATCTCTCAGCCTGCACACACTTCTCTCTCTGTAGGTATTGTATTCTGCATCCTTCTCACACTGACAGAGGGCAGGGTTAGAGGGGATATTGGGATGAAATTCCTCCCTGTGAGGGTTGTGCTCAGAGAAGCTGTGGCTGCCCCATCCCTGGAAGTGTCCAAGGCCAGGTTGGATGGGGCAACCTGAGATAGTGGAAGGTGTGGGTGGAACTGGGTGAGCTTTAAGGTCCCTTTGAACCCAAACCATTCCGTGATTTCATGATTCTCCAATAAACCTGAGGGTAATTGGCTGAGTTTATCCAGAGCTGCTATAAAAGTAGAAGTATCACAGGTCACTGAGCTGCAGTGCAGACAGGGAGAAGCCTGAAGGGGAGAGCTCTGTGCCCCCACCACAGGCTCCTTCTGCACGTTCACAGAGTGTGGACATGGCAACAGCCCAAACAAACACCTCACTTCCAGAAACTCAACAGACGAGGAGTCTGCAAGACTGAAACCTTCTCAAAGCCTCTTGTGTTGCAGCACTGATGGACTGATGGAGGGGTCTGGGCTCTGTAAAATGGCTCAACAAAATTAAAGTGATGAGTGAAATGGGCCCCTCAGCAGAACTTTCACAGAGGCCACAAAGCCATGCCTGCCACTGCAGGGCTGGAATGCACCAGAAGGACAGCTCTGGTGAGGCCTTCGTGTCCTGGCTCTTGTATTTAGAGCCCTTCACATGAAAGAGTATAAGCAAGACTAGCAGAGGTAAAAACCAGGATTATCACCTTCCCCCCCAGCAAAAAAAAAATAAAATCTGAGAGTTCCTTTTTATTTTCACTTTTTAGGAATACTGGGATTGGTCACTATTAATTGGTCATTATTTATCTGGCTAAATCATTATAGAAATAGCAAATGGCTGTGAAATTTGGACCTGTATCAAAGCCTAGGAGTCAAAAATATTCTCCCCACTGTTTTTTATGTAACTCAGACAAGAGATACCGGTTAAGGGTCCTCTTTAGTGTCTGTGATGTTTGATAGCTAATAACAGCAGCAGACTGAATAACTTTTTCTATAAACTTAACAAGTGCAATGTAATTCAGCAACAGCTTATTAAACTCTCAGCGAGGCTTGAAGTAGCTATCAAGAACTCTGGTGATCTACAGGGTATTGAGGCCTCTTTCAATCCACAAAGTATTGGAAATAAAGGCTTGCCAGGAAAAGTAACAATACCTCTTTTCTTGGTAATGATGGAGTTTGAAACTCAGATTTGGCAAAAATTAAAACTAGCTGGAGAAGTGGTCAGCTCTAAAAGCACAACAGCAGAGTCTGAGTTGTATTCATACAGGAAAAATAGAAACAAAGCAAAGCTGGGATTTGGTGGAATGCCCATGTCCATGCCCTGGCATGTAAAGGAATGCAAAAAGAATAAAAGTCATGGAATGGCAGAGGTGGCAGAAAAGGAAATGCCTCAGTTAAACTCAGTAACAACCATTCTTCAAGCACCTGCATGAGGGCTGAGCTCCTTGAAGCTCTTCTCCAAGGTTTCTTAGGGGTTGCCTCGAAGAAATGTGCAGGCAAACGTGGTCACAGGTCCACACTCACTAAAGAACACAAAGCCATTTCCCACCCCAGGAGGGCATGTGGGAGAGAGATTTTCTTCCTTGCTGGGGTTTGGGGATACAGCCCTTTTATCCTCGGGAGAGGAAGATGGAATATTTAACTCCTACTGCTGTACCCACAAGAGAGAGATAAATAAACTGCAATCACTTCCTAACAGATACTAAAATATTGAGAAGCTCTTCTGGATACCTCTTGAGAGTGAGACATAATATCCCACTGAGATATGTAAGTATTACTCCTTTCTTTGAATGATTACTGATATGTTTTTAATGATGCTTTTAGAAACAGGAATATTAGAATGCATTTTTCCCCTCATAATAACAATGACTTTGCTCTGAATTTTGAGCCAGGACTTCAGGATCTGCGCTAATGATAATGAAGAGGTAAATTTTCTGAAGTGTTGTTGATGGTGTAAGAACAATTTTTTCCACTGGTTACAGCATACTTAGCTGGCATTTAGGAACTAAAAAGCATTTCTGACTTGGTTCTACTCTGTGTTCAAGGGCTTCTCTGGCAAGGTTAGTACTTCCCAATCTCACTAAGTGTTGTTCAGGCAACTATAATTAGAGTGTGATGTACTCGGATAACGTGATAAGGGAGGCAACTGTAGTCCCTAAGTGAAGACTAAGCTTTGTTTTGGGGTTTGAGATCTCAAAACACATAGAGGTATCAACAGCAAATCAAAGTAGTGATCCCAAATTCTGATGACATACTGCCTTCTCCTTGCTCTTTCTCAAATAATCCTTTAATAATCCTGCCTCTGTCACTGCAGATAGTTCACTGGGTTTTTATTTTTTGATGACTGAGAGTGAAGGTTAATGCTTAGGATGCAAATGCTAATTAATTTGGTGGCCATGCATTACATGATCCTGTTATTGTCCATACCATCAGCCATGTCTTTGAGCACAGCCATTTCCTGTGGTTAGTGTTTATCAATGACAGCATTCCCTGATACACTGGAAGTGTTTGCACAAATCAGCACTGGAAAACAGAGCCCTCAAATATCTGACAATGTTTGTCACTACAAGGCTGTACTTCTGTTTTCTCCCTGAAAACTCTACACAACAAGACCTTCCCATAGCATTACTGCTCTGTTGTCATTTAAAATAGGTTTCCAGCACTCCAGACTGGAGCAGCTCTGCAGCAGAGGGCCCTGTCTGCGGGGGACTTCTGTCAATAGCAGTTTTTGTCTCTCTGTGCTGAGCAGGCGCTTACAGGAGGCGATATTGGATAGCAGTGGAGACACTGGAGGAGAGAGGGGCTGAGCAGCTCCCTCCTTCTCCACCATCTGCAGAGGCACTGCCTCGTTAACTCTTTCAGCTGCCAGCCCTCCTGTATGCAGAAAACACTGGGTTTGGGACCTGGCAGAGAAGCCTTTCTTGTTTTCTCATGGGACAGCAGACATTGGCGATATCTTGGATCAAACCCTCCCCTGCCAAGACGCCGCATTCCTGCAGCTCTGGAGCAGCTGTGGGTACTTGGAGCACACACATGCACACTATTAATAGCGTGAAGCAGGGGATTCTCCCAAAGGAGTTGCACTGGTGGGATGAGAGCTGTGAATGTCAGCTGCACAAGTGGTCACTTGGCTTCAGCAGTCACCGGCAGGCAGGTAAACACACCCAGAGTCATCCACCCCAAAACCCCACCAACCAGCTGATTGCTTTCTGGCAAATGTGAAGCTTCTGGGATAGTTTGGAGACATGGAATGAAATTATTTTCAGGATCATTTGACAGCAAGTGCTTGCGGAAACAGGGAATACAAGTTGCAAGGAGCTGACTGTATATTAAAAATAAGGCAATTAGTAAGGTACCATGGGAAATTTGGACCGATGGTTCTGCTTGTTGCATCTATTCTGTGATTAAATACTGTGCCTTGGTTCCAGAGCTGACTGTCAGCCTGATTTACTGCAACACATGAATATCCCAATGTTTAAATGACAAGTTTTCTGAATATATCAGCACAGAGAGGGCTGACTGACAGATAGCATCACAGACCACGAGAAAAGCCTGACAAGCAGAGTGGGGCTGGTGTAACAGAAGTTGCCTGAACACAGTGTCCATCCCAGCACGTCGTGCAGGACTGGGTTTCCTTAATGGCATGGCTTTACACTTCCCTTGGACATCAGTGGAGAACCTCTATTTATAGTGAGTGAGAGTGTCTCAGTGCCGGACTCTGCCAGGGGAGAAGAGAAACACTTGTGTATTTTTTTCCTTAGGAGGATTTCTCTTCTGACAGTTTCTGAAGCGCTTTGCCGAGTGATTTGAGCAATAGTGAGCAAAGGAGATCAGACATGCCAAAAAATGTTCATCTCCACAAAAATATCTTTCTGTGCACTGTGTTCATTTGTTAGATTTTCCACCAGTACAGCTCCCCTGTCTCACTGGACTGACACCACAGCACACGCAGCTGCTGCCTTTGCTTTCTTCTCATTCCTCCTGTCATAAAATAACCCTCGAGAAGAGGAATCGAGGGAGCACTTGCTTTTACTTTCAAAACTTGTGTTATGGTGCAGCTGGTCAGACAAGGGTTATTCCAGTCCTCAGCTCTGCCCTCAGACCACAAAGAACAGCATTAGATATTTTCCTGTAGCTTGGAACTTTCTGTGTTAAACTGTCCCAAGTTTGGTTATTCGTCTCCTGCTGGTTGCTAAGAGTTTCACAAGCTTGTCCTCAAGTTACTCGAATGAGCACAGATCCCATGAGCCTCTGCCTGGAGATGTTTAATGCTGTCATTATAAAAGAAATCATGAACTATTGATGCAGGTCATGTGCAAAACACACCTCATGTGAATTTGCTACTCCACAAGGCTGCTGTGAGCCGCCTTCATCACCGCGGAGGATGGAGCCAGCAGAGGAAGAAGCCTCGGGAGGTTAAATACACATTGATTGGGTGTCTGCCTTTGAAAAAAGTTTGGCTGTTGTGAGAGCTGGAAACTTCAAAGCATAGGCTGGTTTTGAGACAGATTCTGTCTGACACCTTTGGAGTCCTGCCAGTCCTGGAAATTTGTCCATATGACAGTTTGTATTTTTGTTTCATCCTGAAGATGGATTTGATGAAGGACATTGCTCATACCTGGGGTTGTTGTCATACTTTTGCCATTTTCTGTGTTCAGAAAATGCTCAGGACATAAAAAGAGTAGGAGTTTATTCCCATAACTGTGGGCTACCCTGATGCCATAAACCAGCTGGGCAGGATGAGCTGACCGTGTGTGCCATGATCAGGACAAAATTCAGCTCAACTGAGTCTCTAATAGGAATTCATCCTTACTCCTAACCATGATTCTCTACAGGTCTTGAGACTGGGAAAAAAAGAATCTTTTATTTCACTTATAGAAGTCCCTTCCTTCTTTCTCCATCTTTCATTCCCTAACTCAGTACTCACTTGTTTCTCACTGCAGGGAGAAGAACTGCTTACTTTTGAGTCAGATTCTGATTTCCCTGTAGTGGACTCAAATCTGTCTCACTCACTGATATCAGAATCTGGCCTACTCCTTTTAGTTTCCTTCCCATCTACTTCCTGGGCAGAAAGAAAATTATTTTAAAATGTTGAAATGTATGAAATTTGCCCCACTTTCTTCCTTAGGAGCTGTCATCTCAAACAAACCCTTTGGGTTCTTCTTTTGATCTATTTTCAATTGTCTAGTGGGCAAAGCAAAACTCCTCCTCTAGTCTCTTATTTTCTTATCTTCTGCTGTGACATGAATTTCCCCTTTTTCCAGTCCTCCCCCTCCGCTGCCTACAGCCCTTCCACTGCTCCGAGCTTCCCGGCAATCCCCTCGGTGTCAGGTGAGGAGCTCCACTCAGGATTTGCTGCCTGCTCCATTTTGTTCCTCTTTAAGGCTTTTAAAGGCAGAACACCTTCCCGGTGTGCTCAGCACTTCGGGAGGGCTCTGAGGAGCTGGAGGAGACGCCGGAGCAGCTGCTGCTGCCCACGCACTGCAGAGGAGCTGGGGCTGGCAGGGAGCTCTCTCCTGGCCTTTATTTAGTGCTCCCCATTCCCCTCCAGTCTGACAGAAGCACGTATTCTCCAGGAACAGGTCTTGCTTTATTTTGTCATTTGACACGCTCACTCCATTCTCTTACCTCCATGTAGTAAATGCTCCCTCCTGTGTCTGTCATAGACTTTCTGTGAGAGAAGAGACTGTCTTACACCACCACTCTCCAGTACTTAGAGCATCCTAATCTGCTTTCCCTGACTTGCCTGCACTGTGGCAGTGCTTGATCTGATTCCCTTTGGCTGCCTGCAGCCTCTCCCTGGTGCTCCTGGACAAAGCCCTCTCTGTTGGAGGCAGAGGCTGCTCACAGCCCCCTCTTCCTCCACAGCCCCACAGAACGAGGGCTGTGCTACTCTGCTCCTTGCATTGGTTTTCCTACAGAGGTCTCAGACTGCAGTGGAACTCATGCCTGGCATGGCTGAGGAGGCACCTCCAGTGGTCTGAGTGCCAATTCCAGAGCTGCAAAGAGAGACTGGAGAGGTTCCTGCTTGGGCAGTTCAACCTTCGTGGCACAACCACCCCTTGACAAACACTCCTGAGTTTCCTGTGGCTTTAGCTGGTCTCCTCCAGCTGCCAGGGAATTCCTACTCTTTCCCAAAGAAGTTGGCCCCACAGCAGAACGTGCATCGTGCTTGGGTGGTGATGAAATCCACTGTTCATGGAATGACACAAAGGTTTGGGTTGGAAGGGATCTAAAAGCTCATCTTGTCCCAACCCCCTGCCACGACCAGCGACACCATCCACTATCCCAGGTTGCTCCAAGCCCCATCCAACCTGGCCTTGAACACTTCCATGGATGGAGCACCTCTGCTGTTGAGAGGGGTGAGTTCTAATTCTGGCAGGAAAAAATTTAATTTCTGAGCAATATGCTCTTTATTATTTTGATGTTCTGCAATCCAGGATGCACCAAACACTCTTTTATACAGCCTGGTAAAGCATCACCAGATTCTGGATCACCTACACCTGAAGATATCCCAGGAAATGCCTACAGAGGCTCAGTCACTTATGATTCATGTGGAAAACACACAGCCTCAGCAGCTGACCTCCTGTTTTCAGCTGGGCAAATATCATCAGAAATGTCCATTTGTATTTCTGTGTAAGAAATGAACAGATTCAGAAAAGATGCTTAGCCAAAGATGCCTTTCAAATTCTATGACAGCCTTTTGTTCCATTATAAGATTTTGAGACCTTGAGTGGTGTTTGAGAACCTGTGGCAGCAAAACTCATTTCCCAAAGATTCACCTCACCTGCACATCTGGGAGCTAATAAAACACATCAGTGTCTGGCTGCTGTCCTTTGAATTCTCTTCAGTCATTACAAAACTGCTGCCAAAAGTACTAAGTGTCCTTGTGCTACCACAGTGAATACCAATGGTACCAGGGAAAGGCAGGGCAGTGGCAGAGCAGGGGAGAGTTGTATGTCACCTGTTGCTTTGGGCTGCTCAGTTTCCAGTTCCTTCAAATGTTTGCTTCACAAACCAGGATTTTGGTCATGGAATTCATGACTGAGGATATTCAGCAGTGCTCCTGTCCCTTCCCAGCTGCCTGTCCTTGGCCCAGCAGCAGGTAAGAGTGTGCTGTGTAATTCCACAAGCCCTGCTGATGAGTTTTCCTATTACAATTTGAAATTTTCTCCTTATCAACCACATCCTCTCGTGCTGCTGCTTGGATGGCAAAGTGGGGCAAAATTCAGGGGGTTGTCTTTTATTCTCTTTTTAGTTCCTTTTTGCAGAGCTTATTGAGGGAATGACTCTGTATTTTCTGGGGAGAAAAACTGACAAACTTCCAGCCCTGATGTTCAGTTTACATTTTGTAAATCAACTGTGCAGGGAAACAGGGGCAATTCCCCAGTCTGGGTATGACGTGGTTGTTTTGGGGCCACGCTGGTGATGCTGTTTGAGGAGCATTTTCAAGTCAGACACAAGTCAGCCCTGCCACGGTGAGCGTTCTCACGCCTGGCTCAGTCCCAAAAATCTGTCAACGTTTCTAGTTTGTCGTGGGGTTGTTAACTCACTTCTCTGTGTCTGCTTTTCTCTCTCCACCACCACGGCCCACACTCGCTGTGTTCTGCCTTCACACCTCGTCTCGCCCTGCATCTCCTGCCACAGTCCTTTATCCCGGCAGCCCAGAAGTTTGTCTCACCACTCACTTCCATATTTTGCTCTGCTGCCACTTTGCTGGGGCTGTTTCTGGGTGGCTGATATAATCCTCGTCCTTTAAAAGTGACTTTGGAGCTTGGATGGAAACCTCCATTAGAGTTCTGTAGTTGGCTTTTCTACCTTTGCTAAAATTAGTCTAACGCTTGAGGAGCTGGTGTTGGCTTCTTAGGTGAGAGCCTTCATCCATCAGAGCTCTGAACTGAGAGTCATCCTCCGATGAGTTTCCAGCTCTTACTTACATTCTGGCTCCAAACACCTTAATTTAAAGAGGTACTTCAGTAACTGGCAGTGCTTTTGGCACAATATGTCAGAGACTGACTTGTTTTTAACAACTGTGAATGGCCCCACAGTGACCATCACCGCTCCACAACCTCAGTGCGGGAAATGAGCGGTGCTGGCCTGAATCTAGCCAGGATTTGGACCAAAATCTGCCCTTCCCCCGGTATTCTTGACCCTGACATAGACTCAGTGGTACAAAGACTGCTCATCCAGGGAGGCTGCTGCCAGTGCATCAGTCACTGTCGGAGGGCTGAAGTGCCAACCCTTGCCGGGTGCAGTTCTGAGAACAAGCCCTTGTTTTGCCTGGTGAAGTTCACATCCTGAAAAATGACAAATCATGTTTATTTTCACAATGTCAAACTATGCCTTTTTCCTGCATCTGAGCTATTGGAATCAAGTTTCCCTTAAGGGGTAGTTTGGTTTTTATCCATATGGTTTCCCTTCCTTTGGTAAGTCATCAGTTCTCCCTCATTAACACGGTGATCAACCAGGGCTCAATGGCTTCACCTTTCAGGATCACAGCACATCCACACATCCTGTCCCATGGCTTGGCATTTTCTGGGGGTGGAATTCAAGGAAATGGACATTGATGTCTCTTCAAAGTCTCTACTGAGTTTATAATTTGAGTCACTGTCATGGTCACCTCTGGGGTGCTTCCTGAGCTACCTGAAACGCACACAGTGCAATGTGTGATGCTTAATCCCCTTTTTGTTACTGCCACTTCAACTCTCGCACATGCACAACCTCCAGCTGTTGCCTTCCTATTCTTAATTTCTGCTTTTAGACCCTCTTAAACTGCCATTTTCCCCCCATTTTCTGAAACATTTCATTTCACACCAGGCAAGATTTGCAGCTGGCATACAGCAGTCTAAAATTTAAGAAACAGCTCTCCAGAACGAGGACCTGGGAAATCCTTGGGGATGTTTGGGGCAACACACACAGGGTGCACCTGCTGTCTTCTTCTCTAATGGAAAAAACTTCCAGATCTAGCCAGCAGAAAAAAATATTCATATTATTAATGGTTCATACTGTTGATACTTTATTAATAAGATAATGGTTCATATTATTGATGCAATTAATATTGACAATTGATTACTGATGGTCCTGATTATTGATGGTGAGGTCTCTTGGTGTAGCAGAAGCTTGCAAGGCACTAAATAATTACTTCTCTGCATTAAATGACTTATTGTCTGCTCCAATAGCAGGGAATGTCTCTAACCTGACATCTACAGCTGAAATTTTTTTACAAACTTTCTTTTGGCTTATTAATTGCAAAGTTGGAGTTTTTTAATGAAAAAAAGCATGAGATTTACACTGGAAAGTAGTGATATAGGACCTTGTTAGTGAATTGATTAGGAATATGTAGGATATTTGGACACTCCTGGAATCGTGTAGTGATTCCACATCTCTTCAATCCATGGAGATTCGCCATAAGATGATGGCATTCAGAAAAAGAGTTGGATATTGAAGAAGCAATAGGGAAATAACACTCAATAAATCATCTTAGCTGAAAGGAATGCTTGTAATGTGTCTGTCTTTGGAATGCAGTGACCTTGAGTTGGATCTCCATCCGTTTTGGAGCACACAAATGAGTCTTCCTGGTCTCTCTGCCAGCTTGTTGAGTTATACATAGAAGCGAAGCCTCTAGAGATTGATCATGCACAATCAGTGATGCGGGACAGAAACAAGGCAGATGACAACAGGGAATCTAAAGGTTGGGAGAAAGGGGTGGAACTGCCAAACCCTGCTGATGGCTGGATTTGGGAAATGCAAGGCAAAGGTTTCAGTAATCATCTGCATGATGTATCAGTGCAAAAGACACTCTACCAGGAGAGATTAGTGCTGTCCGTGCTGTCGAGCTGAATACCCAGGGCTGATGTCTAACCTTGGGAACAAATAGCAGAGCTGCTGGAGAGACTGAGCAGCTTCCAGTGGGAAAAAATGAAAGGGACAAAAGTATTTCACCATTATTAAATCCTGGAAGGGAATATAAAGGAAGCATGTAGGATTTTAACTTGAATTAGAGTTACTACTGCTTTGGTTATTCCTGATCCCCAGCAGTGCGTGCAACAAGAAAGGTGCTGCACTTCTGTGGGGGAAGGCTGAGAGCAATATAAAAAAAGGGCAAAAGAGCAGAAAAAGAGCAAAGGAGCACTTTGGGGCAGAATGTGGAGGGATGGGAGGCGGTTATCAGAGGATGAAAAAAAGAAGCTTGGAAGAAATTGGGAGGGAGAGAAAGCTGAAGAGGAGATGGGAAGGGTGGGAGATGGAGTGGCTGGAGGAGAGAAGAGGCTTGGCTGATTAGAGGGTCCTGTGAAGAGATGGACCAGATGGTGAGCCAGCTCCTTCCTGAGCAGCCCTGCCTGCATCCCATCCCTGCCTGCATGCCAACCCTGCCCTGCATGCCAACCCTGCCTGAATTCCAGCCCTGCCTGCATCCCTGCCCTGCCTGCATTCCATCCCTGCCTGCATCCCTGCCTTGCCTGCATCCCAGCTCCTTCCTGAATCCCTGCCCTGCCTGAATCCCAGCCCTTCCTGCATCCCTGCCTTGCCTGCATNCTGCCTGTATCCCAACCCTTCCTGCATCCCATCCCTGCTTGTATCCCAGCCCTGCCTGTATCCCAACCCTGCCTGTATCCCAGCCCTTCCTGCATCCCTGCCCTGCCTGCATTCCATCCCTGCCTGCATCCCTGCCTTGCCTGCATCCCAACCCTTCCTGCATCCCATTCCTGCTTGTATCCCAGCCCTGCCTGTA
>VZUA01056902.1:0-36199 GCA_013401035.1 Horornis vulcanius
AAAAACAACCAACCAAAAAAAAAAACAGAGGCAGCCCCATAATGTTTTTTAAAAACCTTTTATGATGTGCCTACTCCTTACTCTGGGATTCAGTCTCATTTTGATGCTTTTTGAAATGGTGGTCAGGTGAAGGAGTAGAAAATCAATATTGGATAAAAGTGAATTACAGCCTGATCCTGATGTCCTGTAACAGTGATAAATTAATGCCAGTATTTTTTGTGTGGCAGAAAGGGCATGGTGGTGGCAAATCTGGAGTCACACGTGTATAGGGAATTTTGTAGGCAATAGGAGAGCTGTAAATCTGGTAAAATTCTTCAGGTATCTGTGGAGCAGCACCTGATTAGCTCCATTCTCCTGGTCATGGCCCCAAGCATCTGGCAACCTGAAGAAAATGGAGTGCTGCTCCAAAAGAGGATCAGGTGATGTGTTTGCAAGGTTGTTACTCTGCCTAGAAAGTGGGATAAGCTGCATTTCATTCACTTTTCTTGCTCAGCTGTAACTTTGAGAACTGATGTAACCAATAATTAAAACTAAAATTTTCAAAAGATGCTAAGCCAATTAGACTCAAAATACAATGGAAAGTCAAGGTGAGTTAGGCTTCTAATTCCCTTAGGGGCTAATTTCCAACAAAGTCTAAGAGATTTATGTTAAGCCTATTAATGCAATATGAAATTATGAATGTTCTATAAAAAAATTATCTCGTGTAGCTATCAGTTTACTTCAGCTCAGCAGTGCTGATTCTTTTCAGTAGGGGGGAAAGACGAGCAAAAGAAAGGAACAGGAATTGTCTGTCTGCCAGACCTGTTTGGCAATAGAGGGGAAATTTAGTCATCTTCCTTTAGAAGACAGAGGTCTTGTGTGGAAGAAGTTTATGATGGCTGTTATGGCTCAAAGTAATTTGTAGTTTTTCAGTCCTGGGTTGCTCTGGGGCTTGAGAGCATCTCAGCCTATGTGATATGGTCCCAGCATCTCTTTTTTGTACAGTATTCTGTGCTTCTAAAACACCTGGAGTT
Organism: Horornis vulcanius; assembly: GCA_013401035.1. Taxonomy (NCBI): domain Eukaryota; kingdom Metazoa; phylum Chordata; class Aves; order Passeriformes; family Scotocercidae; genus Horornis; species Horornis vulcanius. The sequence goes on from VZUA01056902.1 coordinate 1,014, forward strand.
TTTTATTTGAATACAGAACTCTGAAATCATCCCTCTGTATTTTCTCATTGCATGGAGAGCTGCATTTGAACATAATCACTTCTTATGTCAAAGCTTCAATTACGTGATTTACTCTTCTAAAATTAAACATGCAAGCACCAACAATAATAAAAAGTGTTCTGCTTAATTCCAAGATCATTTCAGCTACCAAACAAATTCTTGTATTTTTTCTTCAAATTTGGGAAATAATTTGCATAGAGCAGCTAAGGATGAAGAATGTCATCTACAATTTCATTCCTAAATTGTCTGTTGTGTCCATGTGTATTTAAACATCCTGTGACTTTAGTCTTAAAATGGTGCATAATTGTGCATTAATTAGAGGTACTGATGCATTTATTCCAACACATGGATGCAGCAATGGGCTGCATATGAGATGCAGCAAGTCTTGCATTGTTGTAGCTCTGGGTGTAGATTCAGCATCTGTTTTGCAGATGCTGACGAGTTGAATTCCTCTTTGATAGGGAAGCAGAGCGGAGCACAGGGTGTGATCTGCACAGCAGCATCCCTGCTGCCTCCTCCTCACTCAGGCATCCTGTTTGTGCAGTGTGGGTGCATATGGGAAGGTGAATTTGCTTTCCCAAATCTCCTTTAGAACTCTCCCTCAAAAGAGAAGTTTGGGGATTTGGGGGAAGCTGGTGATACTTCCCAAAGATCCTGTGGCTGGAAATGACCTCTTTTGGTTCTGCAGACTTCAGGGAGCCTGCTGCAGGTGCACAGCCTGGCTACCTGGAAGGGCTCAGTGCAAGTTCTTCACTTGGATAAAATTGCAGGATTAAGGGCTTTTGTTTGTATTTCTCTGTGATGAGAAAAGTAAAGATGAGAATTTAATGAATCTGGATATAGATTATATGAGAAGTATAGACACCACAATCCCTACCCTGAGTTGGCTGGCAAAACAGCTTCATCAAGTGCTTATGACTACTTTCCATTTTTCTCTTTTACTTTTTAACTTTGTAGACATTCCGATTTTGCAGTTATTTATTCCAATGTACGCAAAACTCTGAGTGGATTTGTGCTGCTGAAATTAAATAGGGAAACAAAACAACTGTGGGTAATTAGGCACATTTCATGTATCTGTGTACGCATCTTAAAACAACAGAAACTGTCTATATTTGCACTGGAGCCTCGGATTTGATGGCATTCACTAAATCTAATTATAGGCTCCAGGAATTTGCAAAAGTCCCTGAATGTTTATGTAGAGTTTACTATTTTTCCCCACAGTACTTTGATGGATTTTGCAATTAATCTTCAGATTCATTTGATTGGAATTTAGAATTCTTAGGTTGCATCTGTTACTGGTTGTGTGGTGTGGGTTTACCCTACACCACTTAGTGGAGGGTGTTCTTTGCGTACTGTTGTACATATGGGGTTTTTTACATACCAGTAATATTGTTCATATAAGTTTCAAATGAGAAGGGAATCCAGGAAATGGAGCTTTCTGAAGTCCCAGAAGATTTTAAGTACTGCAGGCATTGTTGAGGTGCTGAAGATAACAAGAGAACAAAAAAAAATCCAATTAAAATAACATTTCTTTTCAGCCTCCTCTCTAACCTGTTTTCTGTGAAATACAAAATCTTGTTAAATTTTCTACTACATCATCAGGACCCATTAAATCTGAGTCACTTCAGTTCTTGGCATGTCCTTTAGTACAGAGGAAGTCTTTTCTGGAAAAAGTATGATCTTTGTATTTGCTCTCAACACTCACTTTTCTAATCACTACTGGCTGGTGTTGCTGACTCCAGAGCTAATTCTGGAAGGAGGAATTGCAGAAAAATAAAAATATACTCTGAGGCAAATAAGCCAGGAAATTCCTCTGGCTTCTGCTGGTCTGGAAAAGAAGGACAGAGGTTGATGGGGGAGCTGGACATCTCTCTGTCCTGGTTTGTTATGCTCAGTTCTTCCAAGCTGCAGCACGTTCCATGTTCTGATGCCACTTCTGGGAGCTGGAGGGATCTGTGCTTCAGCCGGGCATCCTCAAGCCCCAGGGACACCTCTTGAATCCCAGCTCTGGCCCCCACACATGGGCATTTTCTTGTTCCACGTTTGTTTTGGATCTGGCAGCATCCCTTTACTGATTTTTCACCAAGACCTGTCCCGTTGGCTCCTGGCAGGTAAAGTTTTTCCTCACTGCTTTACCTGACTCCAGCTGCATTCCTGCCCACCGGGGGAACAGCGAGTGGTCAGGGGAGGTCACTTCGTGCTCTGATGGCAAATTTCTGAGCATCACAGAGCTTCAGAACACAGATTCCCCACAGGCTGGCACAGTGAGCCACCAGGGTTGTTCCCAGGGACTGCCTTTGCTGCTGGCACTGGTGACTCCTGGTATGACCTCCTGCATTTGAACACGGTGTAGAAAGGCGCTTGTGAGTGTCTGTATAAACCTCACAGCACATGACAGACTGCACTTAGCAGGAACAGCAGGCACTCAGTGGCCTTTGAGACACTGCAAAGGGATACTCTGACACCTTCTCCATCAGCCACGGGAAGTCTCTTGGGAGGTGCTTTTGTATCCCTGCAGGGGAGTACAAGGAGCTGCAGAGTAAAAGTGGGTTTAATCAGATGTACTTGGTGATATCCTCTCACCTCACCCTCCTGATTGTATCTTCGCAGCAAGGAGCTAGTTAATTTTAATGACAAAAATGGAGAATCTCCTTATTGAAATTTAAATTAGGTTAATGACTAGTGATATGGCTAAAGGGTATAATTTACAAAACACAAATCCCTAATGCAAAAGTGTGTGTTCAGTATCACACATGGAAATCCCTTAATTTTGATTTGACTGGTGTAAAGGCAAAAATCAAACACAAAATCTTGTTAGCATTTCCAAGACTGAAAAGCAGCTCACTTGAGCACGTGTCTCCCTCTTCCAAATGGGAGTCTGCCTCTGAGCAAGCTGAGCTCCTGCCAGAACTTCCCCCCTCCTTCCCTTCCCCAGGATATTACCTGGATTGTGAGAAGGGATCAAACCTCCATCTCCAAAGGAACCCCTCCTGGGGTCAGCTGCTCAGTTGTAGCCTTCCCATAGCTGAAACCAGATTTTTAAGGATGGAGCTGCTTTCAAATCACCTGCTGGAGTTACCAGGCAAGGTTTGAGTCACTGGGAGTGACCAACTCTCTGTGTGTGCTGCAATGGGAATGGAGCATCTCTCATACCATGCCCTTAGGGTGTTTTTACCCCTTGTTTCAGCAGGAACTGCTGAGATGCTAGTCTCCCTGGGCAGTGTGTTTGCCCTGGGCTTTTACAGCATTACTTGATACCAGGAGATACTGGAAAATTTGATATATCCTTATTATGCTGGCAGTGTCCAACTTAAATTGCAGCACAGGGTAATTGTACTCTGCCAAGCTCGTCTTAGTGCAGTTGGTACACCCCAAAATTTTAGGAGTGAGTGGAGCAGTGAAGAACAATGAATCACTGGCCTCAGCACCCCTCCCACTTCTACTTGCAGTCACCCACTGTACCCCAGATGAGTTTCCCATCTCTCCTCACCTCCCACAGCTGTCTGTGGATTCCAAATTACACTTCTGTCGAGTAGACAGGAATGAAATGAAGGATGTGGAGGCGAGGGAAAGAAGTTGGGGGACTCAGAGCTGTATGTGGGAATACAGTGAGTAGGAGCTTCTCTGACTGATGGAGTAACAGCATCACAGGACACGAGACTTTACACACAGTGTTTCTGAGGAGTATGTGAATTTCTCTCCCCTTGGCACTTGAAACAACACAGAACTGAAGGCTGTGTTTGTGCTGTCCTGGTCAGCTGGTGTGTGGGGCTGCTCAGACTGGCAGCAGAGCATTGCTCAGACAGGTACTGATGGGCACCACAGTGCTGAAAGGAACATCGGTTTCCCATTAGAACCAAATGTTTCCCGTGTCTCTACAAGCTGTGTTATGCATGAAATAAAAACCTCTGACGTTTATGAGGTTCTTTACAACATGGGAGCAAACATTTACTTTTAGTATCTTAATTTCACATGGGCATTTTACTTGCCTGGTGTATTCAGTGACATCCATGAAGAACAGGAATGACATTAAAGCATTGCACTGAATTGCTGGTAATTTGTAGAACAGAACTCATTCTTTTCTTATCATTTCCCATTTTGTGAACATGACTTTGTGAATTGATTTGACTTCAGAGTGCACTTAGGAGATAGCATTGCATGCAGGTTCTTCCAAGTCATCTCAGAGTAGAGCCATGCTGCTTTCTCTCCAGTAGAAGTCTGGAAAAAACATTTTGAAGTAAATTAACTAGGGGATGGCTGCAGCTTAATTGAGTACAACAGCAAAAGTAAAGGCAGGTATCAAACCTTCAGCAGATAATTGCTGTATAAATAAATGGCATCAGAGGAGGGAAAATTGGAGGTATTTCAGAAATAGAAATGGAAATGGGTCAATTGAAGGAAATACAGTTTAAAAGCTGAAACAACACCAGGTCCTTGGACTTAGAGCAAAGANAATGGATGAGAAAGAGTTGGTGCTATAAGATGGTCTAGTCACACTTTTATTCGAACCATCTGTACTAGGTAAATTTATGAAATTTTTAAGGACAGCAGGTGAGTCAATATAGCAGTAGCTCAAATCAGAAAATACAAATAAGAAAAAAATACCCTAGAAAGTACAGGATTTTTTTTTTTAAATGAGTTACACCACAAGATTTTGTTGGGAGTGGAGACTACTCGATTAAAAAATGCTTTCAACTGCTGCTATCTCTTCCCTCACTCACCTGTCCTGGTTTCAAGTCACATATGAGGAGAGAGAGGGGCTTTGCAGGTATTAAAATACATAACAGATAAGAGAGTAAGGACTCTGCATCTGTGTATTTGCAGCTACAGGTTTACATGCTAGGATTACAAGGTGAGCATAGGATGTGTTTTGTATTTTTAATCTTATCTAGGTGTCAGGCTGTTCAGGGCACAGCCTGGATCTTGCAATGTCCCTTGGGGTCTGCTACCACCATCTAACAAAGTAATGATAAACAATTAAATAATAAACAAAACACAGCTTTTGTTGACCTGCTGCTCAGGTCTGTTTTGGAGATCTGTGTACAAAATGCTGTTGAGAAAAGTCCCAGGTTTCCCTAGAAGCTGGGAGGCTGAAAGCAGGCTGCCTTTTTATCTGGTGGGGTATTTACCTGTGGGGGTAATACAAGAGCAGTCCATGAGTGGAAGGGCACTAGAGATGGCAGTGGCAGCACTGAGGCAACAGCATTCCAGCTCTAAGCACTCCATGGAACCAGCAGTTGCCCACCGAACATTTTTTGCTTTCACTTAATATGAAGTGATACCCAGTGAAAGAAGAGTACAGGCCTCAGAGAGAGGAGCTGGATGGCACATGGAGGACGTTTCACACCAGTGCCTGCTGTGGGAGACATGGGAATTAGCCTGGAGGAGCAGCTTCTCTGAGTGTTTTCTGGTCCTGGTGTCCAGCAAATATCTGTGTGATGTGGGCTCCACCCTCTGCCCTCCTAGCTGGTTTCCTCTTTCTTACCCAGACTTGTGCAGCACTGTTTAGCCTGCTTTTCATTCCATGTGCAAATGACCCTTTTGCAGCAATAATGACAAATCTCTCCCTGTGCTGTGGGAGTGCTGTGAAAAGAAGCAAGGACAGCCTGCAAGACCAGCCTGCCTAGTCACTTCCCATTTTTATGGAAGCTGAGGGATAGACGTTCTGCACCCTCAGCATGTTTAAATGCCTCCAGGGGATGTTATACAAAATCAGGTGAAATCCAGTCCTGGATGCTGATCATTTTTCCTGTTTTCCCTCTAAGGTACTCATCTGTGTTGGCTGTTCCTCGTTGGATGCTGAGGGCATCCATTCCCAGGCTGCTGCAGCCAGAGAGCCCGGGCATACAGCATGGCATGTGCAGGACAAAGCTCAGCTCAACACTAAATTTGGATTAGAAAGACCTGGGGAGTGTGACCCTGTCAGATGTAAGACTGAGGGGTACAATTCCTACAAGTGATAAGTTGTGAGCTGTGAGTCTCGATCATGCACCAACACTTGTTAGCGGGGCTGAAAACTGGGTAAAATTGATGTTTTAGCTAAATGTGTTCCAACATACCTCAAAATCTTAAGAATTAATCAGTGAGTTGTCAGAGAGCTTCAGACTTATTACTTTTTAATAGCATTTTTTATTACTTGCTAATTATAAGGTGAAAAAGGTGTGAGGCACAGCTAGTATTATAGTTCCTTAAGTAAATTGGAGCAGAAGGTCACAATAAATTGAAAAGTTATTAAGTATGTACTTTGCTGAAGACATAATGCTTATCATTATAAAACACAGGAATACAGACACACTGGGTTTTTTTAATGTCCACAGATGGCACAAGCTAATTATTCTCATTTGTATAGCACCTTACACCTCTGTAGATTTTTTTCAGAATGTTGAAAAACAGATGATCACGTCTGTTTTTGTAGCTGTGTGAGAGTTTTTCATTAACAAGATCAGGCAGGACCATCTGTGTGTTCTAGTAAAAAGTTTACCACCAACAGTGAATTCAAAACTTTCAAACAATGGATGAATTCATAATTTGTCATGTGTAGATACAGAGCCTTGGCTGACAGCCCGTGCAGCTTAGGCACAGGTTCCTGAATGCGTTTCTTAGGGAGAAAATGCCAGTCATGTTCTGCTTTGCATTATTGACCAAAGGAGGTTTATAGGTTTGTGCCTTTTATAAAGTCAGTGCATGCACTCTCCTGCTCCACCCACAGGCACCTCATTCAGCATTGTCACTGGAGAAGAGTGACCCCAAAGGATGCTAGTGGAGCATCTTTGCCTCCCCTCTGTACACAGAAATGTGGGAAGTAGCCAGGAAATCGAAGGGAAGTTGCAGATGTAGGTTTTACATGGATTGTGTGATTTCTGCTCTCCCACAGAACCCAGCAGGACAGGCAGGTAACACTGCACAGTGTAACTTCAGCCTCCAGATAAAACTGGTGGAACAGAACAGTGCTGGATACAGCTGAGGGTGGAATAAAATGGAGTGTGGAATTGTCTGCTGTCTGTGACTCTGAGTGTTGCACTTTCACACTTCCCATGCAATTTCACTCTGCCTCAGCCTTCTTACAGTCTTGCCTGCCTCTCCCAGTTCTCTTCCCTCAGGGTCAGTGCTTGGAGGCAGCCTCAGAACTGCATGCAGGGCCTTGTGCAATACAGTTCCCTGCTACTCTCCATTCCACACCAGGGCAGCTGCCCCCAAAATGTGGCAAATGCCCTAAAAACAAGGCACTACTGAGGCAAACTCCTTGTATCCCTGGTCCAGAATTGTTCTGAAAAAGGGATGGTTCCGTGGGGCACAGCCAGGCTGGGGAGATGGAGCTCAGCACAAGGAAGTTGTTTGGAAAGGGCAAAAAATATTGAAAACAGATTGGGGCAGAGATTATTTTGTCACTTGTAATTGCTGTTGGACACAGCCCGGAGTGTCGAATGGGTGCTTGACAAGTACTCAGCAAATCAGTGATTTCTAACCCTGGGCACTATCAGCTTTCCCAGTGTAATCTCTGGCTCGTGTGCCTCCCATGTGAAGTTGTCAGCGCCCGCAGAGGTTGTGAGGCTCGTTAGCTGTGGATGGATATCGCTCGTTAGAGGTAGAAATGCGTCTTGTCTTTCCAAGGGAAACATTAACAATTCCACTCTGCAAATTAAGGGGTTCATTTAAGTCTCTCCGAACAGTCCCATGAAAAATTGTGGCTCATACACGTGTCCTCAGCCAGCCCTGTTTTCACTGGAGAGCACCAATCAGAGAGAGCTTAATCTCGGAGTGTGGTTCTCTTAATGAGACATTGCCTTTGTGTCTGACATAATTCATGTACTTGGGAGCCTGCTCAGGTGGGATTTTCAAAATTCAGTGCTTGGGCTAATTTCAGGTTTAGTTTTACTGAGAATCTTAAAACCTACCCCAGGCTGAAGTGGGGAGCTGCTGACATCGCCACAGCCAGTGTGAGAAGAAGCATCTGATGCTGCTTGTAGTGTTTTGCAGTTTCTCCGCTGTTTTTTCTTTAAACTTTAAACCATTAAACCATTAAACTTTTCCCTTTCTCAGGTTCCCAGTTTTGCAGAGAAGGAATGGTGATGCTTTTGTATCACAGAAAAGCTTTCCTGAGTTGTAATTAATGACTGACATGTTTGGGTGTTCGGGGAGGAAATCTCCCTTGAATTATTGCTTTGTGAGATTATTGTTTTTAGAATGGCATGTGAAAAATTTCTTCAAATATATTTCATCTTCTCTTGGTATTCTTCATCTTCCTTGTTCTTATGTCCAAAATGTAATTATAAAATGTTCCCTTAGGAAATAAAAATTTTAAGTGGACTCTTTCAAGGCATACTTGAAATTTGGGAAGGAGGGGTAGGGGCTGCAATTGTTACTTCTTTTGTTTCTTGATTTGTGCTGCAGTGCTATTGAGCAGCTGCAGTTACAGACAACAGAGAAGTAGGAGCTGTACAAAATAAACATTTTAAATATAGTAGAATGTAATACATTTTGCTGCTCCAGAACCCAACCCTAGAACAATGATGAAATTATTCATTTCTTGGCTGGCATGTGCTTCTGTTTTAAACAATAAAACCTCTAAAATAATAACCAAAACACTTAGGTGCATTATTCTCCAAGAATGGAGGCTACAAGAGCTCATTTTCAGATTCTGCCATATTTGAGATAAACAATCAACAAAACTTCAGGATATAATAATGCTTCCTACAGCTTAGGATTTTTTAGATCCACATACAAAAGGTGCTTTGCTGCGCATTTTTGTCTTGCCCTGTGTCTGCATTTTTAATGATAGGTGTGCTTCCAGCTAGCACTCCGCTTCCTGATTTCTCATTAAAAGCAAACACCAAGGACAGACCAAGGGTTATGGGGAGAGACGTGTCACAGGAAGAAAAGAAACTGAGAGAAACCCATTCCAGTTTGACACTTCGCTGTTACAGCCTGAAAGGTGGTTGGTTTTTTTTTTAAGTCCTTCCTGTAGTTATACAAAAGCATAATTGAGAATTATTTTGCGGACTGTGGTCTTTGGTATTTTAAATTAATTGAGGAAAATCTGTTTATCTGTGCCTGTACCCTCACTGGACAAAAGACCTCTGGTTATTTCTAAGCAAGGTTCCCAGCCTCATAGTTGTGCTGTAAATGATCAATAGCCTGTTAATGAGCGAGCCCTGTGCCTCCACAAGAGCTGAGAACATTGCTATGGGTGGGATGGCTTTAACTCAGTATTGTGGGATGATAAACTACCTTTTAATAGAACATTAACATTAATCTAAACAAGATTAGTGGAGCAAAGCATTGCACGAATAAGCTTGCTCAATTAAAACAGATGGTCTTCCATGCTGAATCCCATTATGTTCCTGAAGCCTCCCTTGCATTCCCACACACCCGGGCGTGAGCTCCCTCCTTCCAGCGGCACGGAGTGTGGCACATACAAATGTGCTCAGCCTTGTGCCACATCACTCCCTCCATCATCTTTTACTCCAAGAGCTCTTCAGGATTTCATATTTATCAAATTATTTCTGAATGATTAACATGAGATCTTTACATTTTCTTCTAATTACACGTGGGTCGTTAATCTTCACTATTTCTTTTGCCCCGAGCATTTTAGGGAAGGTGGAGAGTGATAGGATTCAGCAATTAGGATCAGCTGTAAGCGTGATGAAGGCTGTCTAAAGCCAGGGAAGAAGAAAAAAAATCCAAGACTGCAGCAACACTAATGTGTAGTGTTAGCCAAAATTAATGATCAAACATTGCATCTTAGCGTCTTAATATTGTCTCAAGTAAAACTGCTTTACATTTGGAAGTAGCACGCATTCACAATCTAATCACTGGTTTTTCCCCCAGACAAGCTTTTATTGTTCATTACTAGAAGAAACAGAGTTTTGTTGCTTCGATAATTTTTTTTTCCAGGGCAGAAGCACAGCAAAGTAGTCACATGTATTAGGAGGCCTTAAGCTTTTCAAATTTTTTTTTTAAATTCATTGCTTTAAAGAAACCACTTAAGGAGTAATTCATCTCTAGAGCAAACCTTTCAGTTCAAACCAGCTAAATTAAAAGGTGGTGTAAACAGTCATGATTTGACCTTGTGTACCCACACCCTGCCTTGCTGCTAAGACAGAAGAGAATGTTTTTGTTATCTAGCTAGAACTAAGCAAAATAAATCACTGGATACTGTGTAGCTTCAGTGTAAAGGCTTGGGGCAAGCAGGATGGTACAATAGGGTTACCTCTTTGTCCTTTGCTTACCCTGGAGTATTCTTTGTAGACTTGATTGTCCTTTGGCCCTCATTTGCCAGATGAACAGTGCCAGAAAATTGACCTAAATTCCAAATTAATGGAGATAAACCCTGCTTAGGAGGCTGCAGTGTAGTTGCCTGTGAGCCCTCTGGATGCTCATGGTTTAGAGTGGCCCCGAATCAGCCAGGGCTGGTTATTGGCTCTCCTCTGTTCTCTGGTAGACCAGATAGAGTTTGAAAAGATGAAGTGATGCTTCTCTTGCCAAGTGATGTGAGTCCATAACAGGTATGATTTAGGCCAGCCCAGGACCTTCATCCTTCAGTCTCCACTTTAAATCAAGAGAGTGGATAATGCCCAATGGAACCAAGATTTTCAAGACAATCACAAGCAAGCATTGGGATGAGAGGCTGGAGAGGGCACAAGCACTTTCTGTGGCTGTTCTGTGAGGTGCTGAGTAGTAGTGAATCAAAGTCATTAAGCCTTTAGTTGATTTCCTGCCTTGTCTGAGGTACTAGGCACTGCTCATTTTGAAGCTCCCTTTCAAATCAAAACCGGAGTGTTTTTCCTGTGCCCAGAAACAGAGAGGTGACTTCTGGAAAGGAACTAAACCATCACTGAAGGAATGGCTGCCTGTGCTGAGTTTCAGATGTGGATTAGTTTTTGTGGAAATACTGTCTGAAGAGCCAGTCTGCCTGGCGGATGTCAAAACCGGATTTGGAAAACACGTCCATAGGGTTAACAGAGGCTGTTAATTTTTGGTGGGCACTGGAAACTAGTTGATGGATATGTACACCACTGTTCAAGTCACTGTGACTTAAATGTAAATGAAATTTAATGTGAAATTACATATGATTGACAAGCCATTAACTGTGGTCCTAAACCAGCTAATATTCTGGTGGGCGTGTTGGCTTTTCGTTTTTTGAAAATTTCCATGGCTGGCTTTTCCAGAAACAAGAGCCTCAGATGTCTCTAGCCTGTACACCAGCTTTCCAGTAAAGATAAATGAACAGTAAATCACAGGAGAAAGGAGGAGGTGTTTTAGACGGGAAAATCTGTTCCAGAGGATAAGCTTCCTACCCTAAAAGCTCATAAAGTTTGCGTGATAATGGGCAGCTCATGAAGAAAAACCCATTTGGTTCCTGGTAGCAGGGGCTTGGTGCAAGTCATCAATCACTGCCAGGCAGCAGTGGTGCCACGCGAGGACGAGGTGTGGGAAGCGAGCGGCAGAGCCATCGCTCACGGATTCCTCCTGCACCAACTGAGCAGGGCTGAGCAGGATATTGCTCCTTCAGCATCCAGAAATAACAGGGTGGGGAGTGAATATGATATCCCTGTTGAGGGCAGTTTCCCCAGGGGAGAACCCTGGAAAAATGCCTTGGAAATGCCGTTTTCAGTGCAACAAGCAAAAGGCTTATTCACATGCCCTCTATATAAATTGTTACTAGAAAGTTCCTCATTCTCTGTATTATCATGGGTTAATTTCTGGTGCAGGAATTTTAATATTCCTTTTCATTCTCCCTTATTGGACCCTTCCCTCAGACCCCACCTTAACTCCCCACCCACACTGGGGTGCATAAGTACCCCTGTCTGACCCAAGACAGGGCCTTTTGTCCCTTGTTACTGCCTTGGTCCAGTTTGCTCCAGTGCAGTGGAGGCCTTATTGTTGGTTGTTTTCGTATTATTAAAATTGCTTTTTGGAAAACTGGATCAAGGGTGCCTCTCTCCATTAAGTCCTGAAGAAACTCAAAGAGGTCTGATCATCTGGGCTCAGAGAGTTTTCATATCCCCCTCCACAGGGGCGTTGTGTGGCACAGATACCCAAACAGCTGCCTAAGCACAGGACAGTTTTTAACAAGACAGCCTGTATTTTTCATTCTGAAGCTGCTGGTTGGGTGGATCTTGCCCAGATGTCTGCACTGCTCCCCAGTACCTTTCCATTCCACAGCTTCAGGCCCTTTGGTGCTGGAGGAAAGGAGTGGTTTTCAAGCCAAGGAAGCTGCAGGTGGGTGGCCAGGCAGGTGTCCTGGCCACGTGTCCACAGAGGGAGCATGTCAGCACTGTGCCCATCCCAGCCTCCATTCCTGGGCAGTGCTGGAGGCTCCTGGGGCACTGCCAGTACCTCATCTTCACCACGTGGGATCAATGTCCACAGTGTTTTGGAAGGTGCATCCACAGGGAGAGTCCTGCAGAGACAAAGGACTTGCTAGTGGCGAGCAGGTTCAATGAAAAGTTTTACTCACTTTTGCTTGATTTTTTTACTAGGCATTCAGGAAAACATTAAGGTAACAGATACAGATCAGGATTGGTGTGGCTGGTTGGGGTTCAATGTCTGTCCCCTCTTCTGTGTAATGACAGAACTGTGAGATTAGTTGAGAGTGGCTGGTAAAATTTTGATGGCATTTTATTTTTCGTGGAGTAGAAATGTTGTTGTATTGGAGCTGCAGAGGATTCCTCGTGGGTAGTTTCTCTTTGCTGGTTTTCTTGTTACTTTTTTTATTTGCCCGATGGTTTGGGTGAGCTATTCTTGCTTTTTGCTTTAAAGGTCAGAAATACCACTAAAACAGTATGAATTATGGACTAAAAATAATTTTTTGTTTCTTACTTCAACATTCCCCAAGTTTTCTGTCAAAAAAAGGTAGTAGATGGTTAATTTTAGCAGACATTTGGGAGGTTGGAAGCTTTGGTTTTGATTAATTCAGGTATAGCATCAGTTCATAGACATGAAATTGCTGTTTGATGTACCATTTATTGCCGCTGCCCACATGGAACAAGAGGGAAATTTAGGACAATTTCATATTTCCAGGACAGTTTCAAGAAACCTGTGCCAGTCTCCCATCATATAATCTGTTACGAGGTCAATTCACTGGTAATATTGTAGACATTAAAGGCAAAAAAGAAGAAAAATCTCCCTTGTAGACTGAGTCAATAATATGAGCCATCCCTATAAATGAGTATTTTAATTGGTTTATTGGAGTCTATTCATGCAAGTAAATTTTGTAGAATGTCCTACTTTTTATATAAAGGGAATTTTTTTTGTTCTTTGGATGGTTGCTGGTCATTTTTTTCTTCCTTATCACATTGTAGAAAAGTAATGTGATTACTGAACAACTCAAATTAATTGGAAAAAACTGAGATAAACAAGTGCCCATTCTCCCTCATCTTTGCATATTAGCTTAAATTGAGACCTGATCAAGGATGAATAATTAAATAGTAAAAATTAAAATTTGTGGTTATAGCACTGCAGTACAAATGAATGCATACTTGTTCTGTGCCAAGACTTATCTTAGTATTTAGAATAAACCTGAGGGTGTAATTTCATCACGCTCCTAACAAAGCGTTTACACTGAGCTAGACATCATGGACAGTGGTAGCTAACAGTCCTTCCTGAGGCCTGCTCTGGAAGAAACTGCAAATGTTTGACTGCAGGGTGTTGAAGTGCTCCCTGTGTTGGTGACAGGACACAAGAGCCAGTGCTGTGTCCTCATGGGGTTGGTGCCAGCTGTGCCCTTCACATCTGCACAGGGATTTTTCAAGATCACCTCAGTGTAATCCCACTGCCCTGAGCAGAGACACCTCCCAGATTACTCAAAAAACCCCATCCAACCTAGCCCTGGTATCTGTGTAGATCATAAAAGAAGTGGGTATTGAGGTTTGGTAGGACATCCTTTGATACCATTCATCCCATTTGTTTAACCTTTAAAAGCCACCAGCCAGTCAATGTTCCTTTTTCAACCCATCAATCAATAAATAGAAAATAAAATTATAGCCCTCATCACTGACTTTTATAGCTTCAAATGGCCTGACTTTTTTGTTTTTAGCTTAAAGTTCTCACAGTTGAGCTGGTGTGAAAGGGGAGCAGACAGCCTGATGACGGGCAGTTCTGAGATCACTTCCATGGAATATGGTATTTTTTTAATCACGTTTCCCCTAGCAGTTGCCTCAGAATGACAAGTAGTGGATGTCAGTGTGGATTTGGATGAAGAGAAGGTATCTGTTTACATGCAAAACTTTTTAATTAAAAAACAGATACGGAGCCAAGATATTTCTTGCATTCCTATTGCTCTACCTGGAGGGTTTGTTGGTCTGCAGATGGTTCAGCACACGAGCTGTGCTCTGTGCTGCCACTGGGGGAGGGAAAACACAGCTATCGGCCCTTTTTGCCTTCCAATTTCAGCAGTTCAGACATCTGGGGCAATTTCTGTTTTGCATCATATTCCCATAACTTCTGTGCTGTGAGTAGGAGAGGATTCTGTCTAGATGCTTGGACCTGAGCTGCCCAGTGGGTGTGTTGGGCTGGCAGAGATGAGATCTGCTGGTCCTCCTGGAGGGCTCATATAAGACCACTAAACATTTTCAGAACCCTCTGTCATTCAGTAGAAACATTAGGACATTTTCAGAAATAGTTTCCATCCTTTTTGTAAGTTGGGGAGAAAGGTTGGTCAGGTTTGTCACGTACTTTTTTTATTTTTTTTTTACAGAATTAGTTTTGATGGGTAATCTGGATGTAGAGAAAACTTAAGTTTCCAAATGGTATTTATTTATTTATTGGACTCTATATTGTAGTGGTAGTTGTTCAACTGTAGAAACTAAAAAGTCATTTCTAAACCAACTTATTCCCAGAAAAATCAGAAAAAAAACAACAATCAAAAAAAAAAAAAACCTACCCAAAAAAACCACCAAAAAACCCAACAGCAACCAAAAAAAACCCACCAAACACCATAAAATTTAGCCAAAAAAACTTACCCAAGGGGGGAACAGTGTTTTATTCTTCAGGTGCAGTATGAATCTGTCCCATCTGCTGAGGAAGTGCCACCCCGTGGAGGTGCTTTAAAATGAGGACATCTGACCACTGGAACTGGCTCAACACCTCCAAGGAGCCCCTGGGGGTAGTGACAGGGGTGCAGTAATGAGGGATTTTTACCTGTCACCACACTGGTTTGCATTAAGAGCAGCAGTCAGTTTTACAGCCTTTATTTTCTTCAGGAGTTTATTGTTATAAGAAGAAACTTCTTAATCTCATACTGTTCATGAAATCAGGTGCAGGTGCTAATCAGTGGTTTCAGTGGTGCTTTTACTTCATCTAAAAATTCATTATAGGGATTTCCTTAATAAAGGCCATATGCATATTTTAAGTATGTTTTTGTACTATTTTTAGAAAGAGCTTTCAGTTTGTAGTTAATCGTGTAGAAAAATATTTAGGTGGATGAAACAAATACAAATATAATCGTTACAAGATCTACTCGTAATTAAAACCCAAGGGGAGTGAAGACAAGCAATAAATCAGTGTTTGTATGAACCAGATGTTGTCTATTTTGGGCAGTGGTGGAACTCCATGTGGCTTCAGAGGTGAGGCTGAGACTTTGTGGACAGTAAAATATGCTTTTCTAGCAGCAGCTGTTTGCCTTTGTGTTGTGTGCCAGAACTCAGACACTTCTGTCATTTGCTGGTCTCCAGCCTAAAGGTGGGCTCAGTTCAGCTGTCTGCAGTTGCATGGTTTATGTAGCTTGGGTGTTTTAGAAGGTTTAAAATGGAGAAAGAAAGAGTTTTAAGAGGGAATCCACTCAGGTAGCGGGATGCTGCTGAAGAATCACATCCTGCATCAAAGCAGCATGTGTATTTTAAACCAAAAATGTTTTAAAAGCAAAATGTTTTAAAAAAAAAAAGCTGATATATCCAAGCCGATGCTATCTGCTCTCAGGAGCAATTTGATCATAACCCTCTTTATACCCATCTCTTCCACTGCTGAAGTTCCCTACCTTAAAATGAATTTGTTCTGAGACTGCTCACTGGGGGAATCTAAACCAGTCTTCGCTATCAGTGACAAGTGTTTAATGACATTTTACTGCTTGTCTTACCCAGCACATCTGAGGAATCCTGCTGCTAATTTTTGTATTATTACTATCATCGTAATTGTTATTTGCTGCCCCTGCAGCCCTGAGTGGAGAAGTGGCACTTGCACTGCTGGGGCCGGAGCTGGGCTCGTTCTGGGTGCATGGGAGACTCATCCCTCCCTCATCAGCTCCCAACTTACCATTCCCTTTCAAAATCTGGGTAGAAGACAAGGCAAGGTGGGCTCAGCCCAACCGCCAGCTCCGCACGCGGGCTGCTGCCCATAGGAGGTAAAATGCAAATTTTATTGTGGCAAGACAATATTTTCCTTTTGGATTCTGGGTTTTGTGTGCTTTTGGAAAGCATTTGGCAGCCACAGCAAGTATGTTTACAAAAAGAGCAGAACTGGTAAAGTTCAGGTTCGTGTTTGGATTCAGCCCCAGCAAACTGAAGCTGAAGCTGTGCCAGACGTTTGAAGCTGCCAGACGACAGTTCATCTCAAACAGAAAGCTGAAGAGGGGGAAAGAAATTTGTCAAATGTATTCCATGTGGAATTTCAGGCAATTTAATTTGATTCACTACACTCTGAAATGTCTTGGACTTCCCTATTGTTTCTTTACTTTAACACTAAATTTGATACCTTCTGGGATATTCTGTGCTTTGTGCAGCATTTGTCACATTCTGTAATTTACTGGCTTCAGTCTCTCTTGGTTTTAATTGAAGGACTGAGCCCTGCAAAAGTGCTCCATGAAATTTAAGGTTGCTAGTTTAATCTCAAAGTTCTTCAGGCGAGGGGACAGCCTTTCTTTTGAACACCACTGTAGTAAGGAGCGCCAGAGGGGATGAATGTAAAAGAGGAAAGGGAAAGTTTCAGTAAACCTCATCCCTGTGACTCCATCGGTGGCAGCAGCAGCAGCAGCCAAGCTCTGTGGCTGTGGGGATGCTGTGGTCAGGACAGGTTCCAGGATGGCTGCAGAGGTCAGGAGGTTCTGTTTGGGTCAGTGGTAAGCACCACCAGACTGCCTGGATCTGTGTTTTATTGTGGTTTTGGTTTTCCAGTTAATTTCCTGCTCTGTGGGTGAATTTCCTGTGGAGTCAGTGGACATTGGAGCCCAGCCCCAGGGCAGGATCCTCTGGCTCTCTGCATCCTGGCAGCTCTGACATTGGCCAGTGTTTGTTACCCCCCCGACAAGTGCAGTTTTGAGCATCAAGGCCACTTGTTCTCCTCCTGCTCCCTCTGATCAAGTGCCAGAAACAGAACCCAGAGCCTCCATCTGTAAATAAAACTTACTGAATTTGTCCAAATGTCAAAGCACTTGAGCCCACCAGGAACCAAAGAGTGTTTTATTCTACATAATATTAATTTTTCTTGAAACCTGAAGACCTGTGTAGGTTGTAGCTGAAGGTAAAGGACTGCTGCTGCTTTTTGTGCTGGCAGAAGAGCAGAGGTGCACAGCAGCTGCAAGTTAAATATAGCTACCCTGCCTTGACTCTTCCAGGTAACAAAGTCTTCCATCTCTAATATTCTTGCCTGAAACATCTATTCATTTACTGCATTGGGATCTGACTCCCTGGATCAGCATGTGTTCACACTCAAGCCAGGCTGAGGAAGATGAGAACACTCAACCCCAAAGTTGTCAGTGTGTAAACACAAGTCAAGTCCCTAAGGAGTTCAGTGTCTTTACTGGTGTATCTGATTTTTTTTTTTTCCCCCTGACATATGCAGCCTCTGTTTCTAGGTCTTGAGAGTTTGTTTGTTTGTTTGAAGAGTGTGAGGAGAGAGAAGCCTGAGGCTGTCTGACACGGCTGCGGTTGGAGCATCTCTTTCAACTTCTTTTCCTAGGCTGCAAATGGCCTCTGTTCACTTTTTTTTTTCCCCTCACTAAAAATCTTCCTACAGCTTCCGATGTCTTCCTAATACACTTCTGGCAAGCTGAAAGAGATCTGTGGCAGAGAGGAGAAACCCCCCAAGGCCAGCAGGTCGCTGTCAGTGGGGCAGGTCGGGGCTGGCTGTGGCTGTGCAGGAGCTGTGTCTCCTTGTCCACCTCCCACCACTGCTCCCAGGATATTCCTAGACCAGCAGGGCTGGGCTCTCTGCTCTGCCCAGGAGGGCTCCAAGCCTCATATGGGGATTGTCTCCAGTACAGTCCCAGCCTCCCTTCCAGGGGTGCTCCTGCCCACAGCTGTGATGGAACCCGCAGCTGTTACAACCTAGAGATTGACCTACCATTACGCAGACTCCACCCTTTAAAATTGTCACACCAAGCTTCCATAAAACCTGCAGCTCTTCCTCAAGAAATGCATAGCGGTGTTTAAAGTCTGTTCCCACATAGGTGGTTTGACAGACATGAGAGTGTTGTGGAGATCATTAGTGCTAAGAGTAAAACCTCCAAATAAAGCACCCTGGGATTTATGTACTCTGTGCTGGTAATAATAATTAGAGCATATCCTACTGCAGGTAACTCCCACAACTTGCACTTTGCTCTGAAGCTGGGAAACTCATTGATTAATCCATGGGGTCAATCAGTCCATCTTGTTTGTAGAGTTAATCTCTGGTGTGTACCAGGACCAAGAGTGAAACAAGTTTATTTACTGCTGCTTAATCAGAGAACCCAAACTCTCCTGTAGAGTGGTGAGAGGTTTGTTTCTACTTAGCCTTTAATTGCGAAATGATCTCATTAGTGCCATAGTGAATCTCAGTACTATCCTACAGACGTGTGGAATTTAAAGCGCAAAGAACAAAAATGGTTGCCTGTAAAAACTCAGCATCTGCCACAAACTGTGGTGCAGTTGGTATTGGCAGGATTACCCAAACCAGGGTTCTCTTTATTAGCCTTTTAATCTGGAGCTGGGACATCAGCTGCACATCCCAGTGGCTTTCTGTCTGCATTGCTGTTAAAAACAGAGGAGGACTGTCATGCTGAAACTGCTAGGAAAGGTTTTTTTGTCCAGAGATAAAGGTGCTGAGAACATGGAAACCGAGAGCAGAGTTACTGTGGTGTTTACCCAAAGAAAAGGGCAATCCTCCAAGTTATCCCAGCAGAGAACTTCAGACCTTGTAAGCGTCATTCTTACCTCTGTCATCAGGCCCTGGCTCATGTATTAATTAACCATTCCTGAGATGCCTCATTAAGGCCAAGGGAGAGTGAGTGTATCTCAGATGGGCAGTGAAATCCCAGATAAAGCAATCCTTGCCAAAGCAGATGCTGGAAGCCTGGAGGTGAGTTTGTGTACTCACAGTTAAGCCTTGAGCATGAAAATGTGGAAAGTAGTAAAAAAGGTCTTTAATATGAGCACCAATAGATGCAGGTTCAAGTTTCAAGCTGAAGAAAATGCTTGAATGTAAGTCCACATCCTGCAAATCCAATTCAAACTCGCTGCCCTTTGAAATCTGGGTAGTATCTCTGTGCCTTTTTGGGACAGAATGTAGAAATTTTGGGGTAAAAAGGCTCATCTTAAACCAATACTAAATAGAAAGAGAATAGAAGGGAATATTCCCTTTACTAATACTTGTTTCTAATCAGATAAAAATAAGTGACAGTGTAGGAAGAATCCCTCTACTAACTGCCAGAACATGTCGATTTATCAAATTTTTCTACTGTTGCTCTTTTTTTGAGCTCGCCTCGGAGCTGACAGTGTATGTTTTACAGTGCAGCAAGGTAGATTGATTGATCCTAAATAGAAAAGCCTTTGGGGTCTCGAGCTGATGTTTTAGCTTCAGAAAAAAAAACCTGAGTAAAGCATGTTAATGTAGAGAAAGGAGCCTGGCTTAATTGGACCAACTCCTGGCTTGCTGAAAATTAATGGCTGGCTGGCTGTTGCCAGAGTGATTCATCTTTTCTATCATGTTCTATAGTCCTTCTCCCCAGGGGTCTGTACTCCCCTCCAATTCCAAACCAAAAGTGAAATACACTTCTTCATTTTTTCCTTCCTTAAAAACATGTATTTTAGTTGAATTGGCTTCCAGTAAATGAAAAATGGCACAGGTGGGAATATGAAGGAAGCACTCAGTGTCTGGGATTTAGATTTTTGTTTTGTTTGAATGGGATTTAGATTTTTTTTAATGTACCTCTTAACTCCTCATTGCTACTGGCTGACTGCATACGTGACAGAGTGACTTTTTAAAGGATCCCGATTTGTCTGTTGAAATGTATTGTTCCTTTTCTTTTTCTATGGCCATGGAAACAGAAATTCTGTGTAAGCAGGAGCTGATAAAAGTGAATATAAAGCTGGAAAAGGTGTTGAAAGCATTTAGGTGGCTGTGGAAATGAAAAGATGACTTTTCCATGTAGTTCCATCAAGCCCACAGAAGTATTATATTTTT
Organism: Horornis vulcanius; assembly: GCA_013401035.1. Lineage (NCBI taxonomy): Eukaryota > Metazoa > Chordata > Aves > Passeriformes > Scotocercidae > Horornis > Horornis vulcanius. The sequence goes on from VZUA01056902.1 coordinate 21,426, forward strand.
AAAATGAATGACTTGTGCGTGAAAAAGCCTTGCCATTTTCCCAATAAAACCTACAGTCCTGGCTTTGTGGAAGCAAAACAGCTGCAGATGAACATGAAGTAGTGAGGAATTCAGTGGTGTGTGCCTGAAACCCACATGGGTAATCTGATCGTGGAGGGGGTTGAGCTTTGGAACTTAAAGAGGGCAAATTCAAAATGTGCCTTTAAACATAAATTACTTCTGTGTCCCTTTTGAAATCTATCTGAATTACTGCTGGAGGCAGATTGCTGCTCGTTTGCTGGTTCCAAGGTGGCACCAGTTGAGTGGCACATGGAGTCATTTCCAACAAGCATGTAATAGGTTGGGAATGTCATGAATGTTGTATTACTGCTTATTCTGAATAGGAGGATTCACTGTAACTGAAGATGACAAGAAGATAAATAAAGAAAGATTTTGTTTAACATAATTACATATGGTAAATTGTTATGGTAATTTACTATTATTCCAGTAAGGCAAATATTAGCAGTCATAGCTCAGAGATCATAAATAATGCACTGGAAAATTGGATGTAATGTTTCACATTGACCTGAGATTTGGGAAATGGGTAGAATTGCATCAGGTTTCTGTGCTATTAATTGCAAGAAAATAACATTAAGAACATGCTAAATCATGCTAAATGTTTTCAGACTGTGGGATAGTTCATTAATTCTCTAAACTCATTCATTATATTTGTTTTTTACTCCAAGAACACTTAATGAATAATCAATGCTTTGTGAAGCTGAGGGTGTGAGCATGCACATTTTTATATGCATTCATATACCAACCAACATCCATCCATTTATTTCCTACATTTTTTGTATCAAAGCATTTTTTAAACTGTGTACTCTTAAACTCAATCACTAGGGATGTGTTTATTAGTCTTTGAAGCAGCTCTTTGCATTGCTGTTTTTACCTTTTACCAGAAGAGTTTGGTTTTCCCACAGTGCTATAAATATTAAATAAAGACACTAAGAGTTTATTAGTGTGATATCCTTTATGAGGACATGGTGGAAAATGAAACCTATAAAATTAGTAATGAGAGGATGAAAATTACACATTGTCTCCATCAGGTTTTACTGCCATCATTTTTTCCTATTTATGTGTTGTTTTTCTTGTAGAGAAGGAGAAGGGCTCTGAGCATTTAATGAACTGCAGGAAGCAAATCTGGCTGTGCATTGTATGATAGTGTGGGATTTTCTCTAAGCAGAAGTGGGATAAAAACAAGAGTCCAGGCTTAGATGTAGCATTGTGTGTAAGTGTGATGGCTCAAGTCAGTTTTAATTTCCACAAAACACTGAAACACCATCTCTGAGTTATTCCAGAGTGGTCAAAATGCCTGTGGTACCTGGATACATCCATCCTTTTAATACAGAGAAACAAAATAGGACAAGATAGGACAAGATAGTAGGACAAGATAGGACAAGAGGAAATGACCTCAAGTTGCACCAGGGGAGGGTTAGGTTAGATATGAGAAAAAATTTCTTCATTGGAAGGGTTGTCAAGCAGTAGAATAGGCTGCCAGGGAAGTGATGGAATCACCATTCCTGGAACTGCTCAAGTAACACACAGATGTGGCACTTGGGGACATGGTTTAGGGGTGCACCTGACGGGGTTGGGTTAAAGGCTGGACTCTGTAGTCTTAAGGTCTCTTCCCACCTTCATGACTCTATAATTCTATTAAAATCCTCTTGCCTCCATTTCAGCATTTGGCTTTTTGTAGACAAGATATTTCAATCACAGAATAATTCCACCATGTATTTACATGCGCTCATGGGACTCCATTTCACACAACAATTGCAATAATTTGTGTGACAAATCCCTTAAATTTTTCTCCCTGCACTAATTTGGAAATGCCCAGTAGTTTGTAGGGAGAAGGATCTGTTTCTGTTTGCTTTTTGAAAGTCCATCTTTCTAATTTTTCTGTCATGTTCACTTGGATGTGGGTGATGGAGGCAGTTTCTGGCTGTTTGAATTCCAGGACTCAGATCCCAGCTTTGCTCCAGGTTTCCAGCGTGGCCATGGGGAATTCACTCAGCTACAGTTGGTTCCCACTGCTATAAAACAGTTTTCTCACAGAATCACAGAGGGATTGCATGAACGTAAAGAAGGATGCCTCGAAAATGTGGCCGTGTAAAATTTTATGCTGCATACTTACTTTGCCAAATAAATGCAGCTTCCCAACAAGGCACAGCACGCTCTGCTTCACATTAGCACTTAATGGAGAAATCATTTTGTGAGGCTGTAATGTGCCCCTGCGTTTTCATGGCTAACTGAATGGTTTCATGCCTGTTCTTAGGCAACAGGAGCCTCTCCACAAAGGACATGTTTGGGATATTTTAATTTCTGGTGTGGTGACATCCAGGGAATGCTGGCCAGGACTGAACCCCCTGCAGGAACCAGGGGAGATGGATGAGTGCAGACATTTGGGGGCATCAGGCCAGAAGTGCCAGGGCAGGAATACAAGTGATTTGCTCATGATCACACAGGAGGGACATTTCCGTGTGTGCTGAGCACTCTGCAGGTTACCCAGACATCTGAAATTCCCAAAGGTTGCAGTTAAGCCATCCTCACCTTAATGATGTTCACAGAAGGGGTGTGAGGGGTGGATTTGGCAGCTTAGATTTATCACAGTGTGCTGGGTGTAAGGGAGCTGGTCAAGAGACACAGTTTGAAAATCAGATGGATCCTGCTGGAAATAGTGCTGTGTGTTTGCTGCTTTAAAGTTCATCAGGAATGAAACATCTTTTGGAGAGATAATCCTCAAAACCATGTCGAAAAACAGAGTCCTGAAGGGACCCATATCCTGCACTGTGGGATGATGTCCTGCCAGGGGGTTTATCCTAATAAACGAGCATTATCCCTCCTTCACTTCCAGCCCTACGCTGCTTGCCAGAGGGGGCACTTTTTAATGGACTAGGAGAAGTTAAAGGAAAATCCAGAAGGATAAGGCTGAAAGCGAATTCTTTGGTTTATACCATTTATAGTCCTATTAAATTCAGTATTTCTCTCAGACATTTGGGGGCAAGAAGTTCAGTGTATTCGTACATCTTTCAAGATCCTGGCTTGATCATTTGACTCTGTCCAGCCAGCTTAACAAGCTAAATAATAAAAGGGAACAATGCAAAACTTGTTGAATTTTTTTTCACCATGTCTTTTTTGAAGTAAAATACCTTTTTTTTTTTTCTCAGATGCCCAGCAGTTTGCTGCAGACTCCTGCAGCTTCTCTGCCCATCGCTCAGTACCTGTTTCAGCTTATCAAATTGTTGTACTTCCTTCTTTCATAGAGAAGCAATTAAAAATGATGAGGGTAAAGGGTTAAACCTAAAAGCTTGCTAATGAGGGTGCCTTCTTGGTTTTCCTTTCATCAGGCATTAGATGCTGTTTTCAGCATAAGCTTGCGATAAGCTTCACTGAACATTTTTCCAGCGTATTCTTTAAAAAGTTGGGGTTTTTTACCATCCTGTAAAAATGATAGATGTGTTACTCTGCTGTTTATCCAAAATTCTAATTACTGATGCTGCAGCTTTTGAATGTTGAATTTGTGCAGTGTTCTTTAGGCTTCAGACTGGTCAAAGAAAGATTGATTTGTGTCCACAAAGAGTTCTAAGTCTAGTAAACACAGCCAATGTTTGTTTATTTATTTATTGCATTATTTGAAAGTCAAGAGTTGCTCCAACTGCAAATTACGTAGACTTAGAGATTTCTAAAGGAGAAAAAAGAGGAAAAAAAAGTAAAAGTTGTCTCCCATTGAATGAAATTTTAATTTCTGTCTCCACAAGAGCAAAGAGTAGGGGTAACAGGTAGAATTTGAAAATATGGATGAGATTTCATTTCCTTGAGCTATGCTATTTATTATAGAACAATAGCTTGATTTTTTTTTTCCTAAGCCTATAGACATATATTTGGGAAAAGTATTTCATATATAAATATATCTAAATGAGATTTAAAGATTATGTGGATCTCTGTGTGTGTGTGTGTGTGTGTGTGTGTGTGTGTGTATATGTATATATGTATAAAACAGTGCAGCTCAGTAGTCTTGTAACATCCCAAGGACTCATTTTCAAAGGGCGGCAAAGAGGATGATTTAGGATTTCTAACCACTGAATCATTTGGGCTTGAAAACACCTCCAAGATCATTGGGTCTGACTGTTCACCCAGCACTGCCAAGCCCAGCTCTGAGCTGTGCCCTTCCCTATGATGCAAGTGGGAGCAGCTCAGCTCTCCTGCATTTGCAGTGTGCTTCCTGTGCTGTGTATGAGCAGTGCCTGGAGCCAGAGCTGCTCCTCTGCCTGACAGAGCCCAGCAGGGTCATCCCTGAGGAGCTGAAATCTCCTCAGAGCTGCCCAGGTGAGCCAGGGCCCGATGATGCTGTGCAGAGTGACTGAGAACTGTGGAATCTTTGTGTCCTTGAAGCCTTTCTTGCAGTTCCTCAAGAGGAGAGCGGCTGGCTGTGCTAATCCCTTGCTGGGTGTTCACCTACCTGTGCTACCTGAGAGGAGCAATGTGGGACAGAGACAGTGCTTGTTAAAAAAAAAAAAAAAAAAATCAGACGATTTCTCTCAGGATTTTCTCTGTCTCTAGTCAAGTTTGTTTTAAACTAATGGAAGTAATTAGCAAGTCACAGAGGGACTTTGTCTACGAGGTAGCCATTTTTAGATAATGGAGCATAAAAGTCGACACAGTGACATATGACACCAGAGCAGCATCTTGGAGCCACAAGCTGGGTCTTAAGCAGATGTTTAAGTACTTTGAATACTGAAATCACTACAAACACATATAAAAAGGGTTTGGTTGTGTATTTTTTTTCTCTCTCAGACTACTGGTACACTGTAGGGCTTTCTTTTAATCTCAATAAAATCAAAGTAAGCTCTGAATTTTTTTTAAAATATGCAGTCATTATCACTCCTTTCTCTCTTCTTTAAATGCCTTTCAGTGTATGATACGTGGGTGCTTGGGGAGTAGGGATGGAACTTGAGTTTTATGTGACCATTACACAGCAGAGGGGTGCAGCAATACAGCAGCTGATGTGCCAAGTTTCTAGCAGTGGCCATGGTGTTGAGCTGAAAATAAATAACATTTAGAAGTGAAGATGCACTTGATACATTCACACATATTTATTGTAGCTGTGAATGCAGGGGAGATTGGCAGAAATTCCAGAGAGATGAAGGCGATCTCCCAGCAGGGTGGTCCCAGAGGTCCAGGGTGTCTCCCCTCACTGGTGTCTGAGATTATCCCAATTCTTGTAGGTGCCAGCAAACTGTGTGTGTGCTTACCCTCATCCAGGACTTTCAGGTTGTTTTTTATGTACTAGATAACTTTATCCATCTTATTTTTTATAAATCAATGTGTGACATTCACTGTTTGTGCCCAGCAGTTGCTGCAGCATTTGGTAACACTTCCCACCACACACAAAAATGTACCAGTGTGGTCTAAATAGACAGCACAGAAAGCTTGTGTAGATGTACAGTTTTGACATGATCACAGCACCCCAGTTATTGAGGGGTGCAGTTTGGTGAAGGAAGGGAAGGATTTTCCCTTCCTCTGCCACAGTCTGCTCCTCATTTCTCTGTACTTGGGTGCAGCCAGGGGGTTTGACATCCAGATGGATTGAGCCATTTCCTGGCTGCTTTTTTCTTTCACCTGTGCCATGGTTGCTTTTTGTTAAATTTAAATCTAAATTAGTGCTCGATTCAGCTCAGAGCAGCGCTTCAGAGCTGTGGTTGGTACAGGGGAAAGGGACAGCCGGGGTACAACTGTCCCAGGAGCTCCTTTCACCCGGAGTGCCCTGTGTCCCTTCTCCCACCACAACCAGTCTGGGTCGGATCCATCTCACCCAGCCCTTCTTCTGCAGGAATTAAGTGCCTACTGAAGCCCACCAGAGCTGGCCCATCAGGTTCTCCTCATCTCGAGGCAGGCTGGAGCATCTCAGCATGAGAGCCCGTCTAACGATCCGAGCTGGAGCTCTGTGCCTCCATTCTCACTCACTTGAGATGTTTTTACGGGTGCAATATGTTTTCCTTCACCACATGTGTGTTCCGCCCCGTGGATTACTCAAATGGCAGAAAGTGTTTTGTTTCCCGTGTTATTAGCTGCAGGTTCAATTTCTATCAGATTTGTCAATTCTGTCATATAGTAGGGTCAGGTTTTTTCTGGTCTAATGTATGTGACATGTTTCATAATGCCAATAAAAATAGTTTTCAAACTAGACTGTGAAAGACTTTGACCAAAAAAAAAAAAAAGGCGAAAATAGAAATATCAGCAACTAGGGAGCTTTGATCTGACAAAGTAGGCTTTCAAATGACACGTTATGGTTTATGAGGCACAGTTTTACAGTTCCTTTTTGCAGTAGCTGTAACATGTAAGGGGTTGGCCAAGGTGGGAATGCAGCTCAGGATGGGGGGCTCCAGTTCCAGCAGCAGATGCATGCTCCAAAATGGTTTCAACTTTTATTTCTGTATTAAATTTTTTTGTTGTTTTTATATTTCTGATAATGGAATTGTTATGGGGTTTTGAATTTCAGTTAAAAATGTGCAAATAGGCTATCTGATAAGTAGGTTATTGAAGGGTTAGGGAAATGGAGAACATTTCCTGAAAAAAAATACCCACAGCGTGGGTAATAGACTCCAGTTGAATTTAAAAGATAATGGCAACAAGGGAGAAATCCACTTGTAGAAATCGGGAACAGCTGTGTTTGAGATCTAATGAAACTGTATCAAATACTTTAAAAATGGCTTACAACTTCTTCCCTGGGGAACAGAGATAAAGCACAAGAGCACTCCTGAAAGGTCGAAGAAACAGTTAAATCATTTCCTTGATGGTTATTAGAGATATAGAAGACATCAGTGAAAATTAAATGTCTGAAACTTGTATTTGATTGCTTTTCTTATCACTCCAATCTCACACATTTCTCCCATCTCTTCCTCTCTGTTCTAGTAAAATTTAATAACTGTGCTGGTAACAAGGGCGTGCGGTACGAAACCAACAGCCTGGACTTCAAGGTGAGGGCGGACGGGACCCTGTACGCTGCCCACCACCTGCAGGTGCCCTCCAAGCAGCTGATCCTGGTGGTGACCGCCTGGGACCCCCTGAGCCTGGGCAGATGGGAGGCCATGGTCAGGTTTCTGGTGGCAGAGAAGTCCCAACACAACGGACACAAGGTCAGAGTTTTTTCAAAGCTCTTTTTCCTGCTCTGTTCTTCCTTTGCCCCAAAGTGTTTGTGTTGTCTGGTCTGTGCTTCATAAAAGTGTCCAAGGAGGAGATACCATGAGCAGCATCAAATTCCTTGCAAGTGATCCGTGAACCTCTCCGACAGAAATTACTGAAAGTCTCCAGTGAGGGAAGTGTTCTCTAAGTTCATACTTCTGTATTTTTAAGTGATCACTTGTCTCTGTCATACACTGCAGGGCATGTACACCATGTTGGCACCTCACTGCTGATAATCTCTCTTGACTCCAAGTGAAACCAGCAGATGAAGGGTGAAGAGTCAAAGTCAACCTTCTTCTTGATGGTTTTAAGTTCAGATTTCTTTTGTGACAGCACAGGCCTGGAGCCACGCGCTGGCAGCTCTGCCCTGCTCCTCATCTCCCCGGTTTTGAGAGTTACTCTTGCGAGCAATCTGCATGGCCCTGCAGCTTCCAGAGGGGAGATTTGGGCTTGTTCCTTCCCTTGCAAGGACAGGGAGCGTTGCTGCTGCCTGATAAGGGACACGTGGGGCAGGCAGCGGCACGGAGCGCGGTGCTGTGGTGCCAAACGTCCCCTCTGCTCAGTGCCAGCTTCTTCCCTCGCCGCCCCGGCAGAGAAAAGCCAGAGCCAGCCTTTCACTCAGAAGGGTACAGATGGTTTCTTTCTGCTTTTGTTCCATACACACAGCTGAAAAGCAGGAGGGCTCTGTCCCTGCCCAGCAGTCTGGGAGCAGTGTTCCTTCAGTGAAATGTGGTGGTGGGCCGTACAGAGCCACTGCAATTGGGGCTGCTCTGTGCAAACACATTTCTTCTGCTCTGCCCCTGGAGAAGCTGTCACTTTTCCACCTCTTCCATACCATTTTTGGCAGCAGCAGTTCACCTTTTCATTTTCAGTGCTAGTCTGGGCTGAAGATCCTTTACTACCTGGAGTAAATGCAGTTATCTTCTCTGCTGCTGGCTCAAACAATGCAATGCTGGGCTGCTTGGGTGGTGACATTTGGCCAGGATTTGGCAGGGAATTGTTCCAAGAGCCTGATTTATTGCTGGATCTTGAAGAACTGCAGGGTAAGGATGGAGGTGTGTGTCCTGGGAGCAGCCATGGCTCCTTCAGGGGCAGGTGAGGTCTTTTGGCTGTGGCTGTAATTTGGATTAATGCACCACAGTAATGGTCCAAAGAGCAAGACTGGCCTCTGCTATCATCCTTTCTGTAGTGCTTGGACAGAGAGTGCAGGGCAGGATGGGGAAAGAAAGAGAGACTTTCTGTGTCAAGTTGTTAGAATTCCACCATGTAACTCTGTGCCATTTGGGAGGATTTTTGCCGCATGTGACAAAAAGGAAAAGACTTGGACAAACTTAAATCTCTCATTTGCCCTGTGGGCTGACCCCTAAGGTTTTGCAGGGTTTAGGGTCATATGAACATACTTCTGCTGCTGTTCAGCAGAACCTTACGGCTTGGATTTGTGCAAGATGTAATTTAGCCCTGTTTGTTATTGTGAACTCTATTTGCCATTTCTAACCAAAGAAATACTGCTTCCTTCTAGAAGTAATTAAATATTGAAGGAACAAAGTAAGATGTCTTATATACTGCTTTAAATGTCTTCTCAATGTAGCAGAAAAAAAACCTGAATAAGCACACATTTCTGTTTCAGTAGAGTATTTGGTTGGAAATTCGTCTAATGTTAATGTAATCTGAACTCTGGTTGAAAACAGAGAGAGCTAAGCTTCTTAAAATTCATATCCCTCCTTTCTAAAAGCCTTATTAGTGAGTAGTTTGAGGCTGGAAAAATACAGAAAACAAGACTAATGACAAGGTCATAAGCAGTTTTATTGTGGGTCCCTATAGCAGGCAGCTGACTTGTGTTTTATTTAAATGCCTGTGGTTTTTGCAAGCAAAATAATCCTTTGTTTACTAAAGAAATAAATATGATTATGAGATTATTTTTAAAAAATAATAGTGTTTGTGCTGAAAAGAGAACCTCAAACCTTACAATATCCAGTTCAATATGTTTCGGGCCATGACCCTTATATGTTTTGTAGCTTTTACTAGAGGCAGATTTCACATTTAGTTTTGTGTAGAATAATATGACTCAAGGAGAACTATATGTATATATATTTTAAAGACATTTCAGACTGTTTTGTTATACTCAGGATACAGAGAAAGCAAATGTGGGAGAGAAAGGAGGAGGTGACCTGAAAGAGGGAGGGAGACCAGTGTTCTTCTGGTGCATCCAGTTATTTCCATTTTACTTTGTAAATTTGTGACTTGATTTTGCAAAAATGCTGAACAGTTTCCAGACATTATAAATAATTGGCATGAAATTCAGTTACTGCACCTGCCGATCACTGTTGGTTGGCTCCTACAGCACAAAAAAAAAAAAAAAAAAAGTCCTTTTACCTTGTTCCTCCTCAGCTCCATGAGCAATGGTCCTCAACAAGGGCAGCCCCTCGTGACGGGGGTTTGGTGCCCCTCAGAACCCCTTCTGAAAGGATAAATCAGAATTTAGTTCGTGATTATCCAGGGATTAAAACTGCATCAAAACCAGCCCTCCTAGAATGGCCATTTTTAGACATTTGGTTTATTGTGGAGGTTATAATACAGAATAAATGTTATAGGAGAAATCAATTGGTTTTGGGATACTGGATGGGATTTTGGGGGGCCAGGAGTGAGCCTGTCTCAGTGGGGACAGTGGGCTGCTTTCCATGAGAGCATAGGGGAATAATCCATCAATAAATGATCCTTTGGGTCTGTGGTCCTTTCTTGTCACAGCGTGTATGACTGAAAATCTGTGTAACAGGCTGAGAGCTCTGTGGTGATGGCCAAGAGCTTCCAAGGAAGCAGATCATCATTTCTGTGCTTTCAATGCAAAATCAGGTTTGGTGTCCATACCTGTGCCCCAGATCCCCCAGCTGAGCCTTCCTCTTGATGCAACCTGACATTTTAATGGGCAGGGACCCAACACAGCGACAATTTCCCCTCTTTCACAGTGCTGGCCTTATAAATGTACTGATTGCTTTAGATGACTGAATAACCTGCCAGTTTTCAGTGAAAACCACTGTAATGAAAGAGTTCTAACTACTACATTAAAGTGTCATGCTAGTAGGATGAAATGATAGAAAAGAAGGCAAATATGTTAAAAATACATTTTATGATACATGAAGCATACATTTCCCCTCCTCCCCACCAAACACTTGAATGTAAACTTTTTTTTCTGATTAATACAAGTGATGTTAGTAACTCAAGGAACTTTTTTGTTCAGTCTTGCAGGAAACCTGATAGCAATTCAATTAGAAAATGCAAATGAGGTCACACATTTCCCACAAGAGTGCTGAATTACCCCAGAGGAAACTGAGTGATATTCCAGCATAACAATAAATACTTAAGATAAAGTTTCTTCTTCTGTTCTTGTCTGGCTGCCTGTTGTTCCAATTGAAAGTATCAGTCAGGGCTGTGGGTGTAGTTCGGGAGAAAGGAAAAAGAAAAAAGAGAAGAAAAGAAAGGAGAGAAGAGAAAAGATGCTATTTTATGAAATAATATAAAGTCTTTGTGGCTTGTGTCAGCATTTGTGAAAGATGAACTTGAGTGGGATAATGCTCCAGAAGAAAACAAAGTAAAGCCGGGCTTTACTTATCTGGAATTAGCAGTGTAATGTCTTCTTTTCTAAGAGTGCATGCTATTATTTTGAAAAATTGGATATTGATTCAACCAAAAGTGTAAAAATGAAGATGGTTCGTGAACAGTGACATTACTGAGGACTGCAGTCTTCAGAGTGTCCTGTGTTTTAGTTAGAGAAAGTCAAATCTTCCCAATTACGAGTAGAAATATTGTGCCATTTGTCCTTCACACCAGCCCTCTGTGTCCATCAGTCCCAGCTCCTCCTCATCATTCCTTGAAAATCAACTTCCTACACCCCCTGTGTTGGCTCATCCCATCTGAAGTTCTGACCTTCTCATTCATAATGATTGTTTTCTTTAATTTTCAGTCCTTTTATGTGTCTAAGGCACATCTGGCAAATTCTCTTCTGTATTTATTTAGCTATCTATTTTTCTGTAGTTGTCACCTCAGAAGTTAAAATCCAGATTGCAGAAATACAGCATAGAAAGGAATTCACAGCAAAAGAGCTTAGAGGTACATGATATATTCAGCACATGTAAGATGTCAGTCATCTGCTGCCAGTGACTTAGTCTGGAAGAAAGAATACTGTTTTCTTTGAGCCATTTTTATGTCAACCAAAGTGTCTTGTTGTTTGAGCTTTTCAAATTCTGAGCACAGAAATATGTAAATTTTTGTCATGTTAAATCACTGGGAATTGTGCAATTAAATTTGGAAATATATGAGGTCTGCAGCTAGTGTTTAAAACATTGAGAACTGCTGTCAGAAATCAATTCTTGCTTAAGCCCAGCTTGTGTTTTATTATGTCTCATCGTATTTTGGGCTGCTTTCATAACCCAGCGATGAATCCACAGCCATACAGTGTGAATGTGAAAAACTGATTGTTACAGACAGAGGGGTTTTTGGTTTGGTTTTGTTGTGGTTTTTTTTTGTTGTTTTTTTTTTTTTTTTTATTTATTTAAAGCCTTTAAATAATCATCTGTGGTATTTTACCTGGCCGAGGTTTTAAATTCCAAGTACAGCCTTTTATTGCTGATCACAAGCACAAAGGTCTCTGGGCAAGGAAAGGCTTATTCAGCACTGCTCTTGTTCATGACCTGGGTTATTGTGCAGCCAGGATGCTCTGCACGAGGCTGGGGAGCCCTCCCTGGAGGGAGGAAAATCAGAGTTTAAGTGTGATCTGTGCTTCCAGTGACTCCACTCTCCCTGACACTCTTGAGCGGGTGCACATGGAGGAAATGAGAAAAAATGTGTTCATCTTCTTTCTTCCTTCTTTTCCCTGCACTGGGGTGAGATGTTATCTACGGCATCAGGGTGATGGGGTTTGCCCCATCAAAATGTTTTATCCTTAGAGAAGGGCTAAAAAATGAGGTTTTAGTTGTCATCCTGCCTTTTTCTGACAATACTGGTACATATTTTAAGGACTGGGTCATTACACTGGCACTGTCCTCTTTCTCTACCTCTGCAGGGATCCAAGGCAGTAACTAAATCCAGCAAAATGGCACCTGGAATGATTTTTATTTCTGTATCTCATCAGTGAAGCAAGACCTGGATTTATCTGTCAGGGAGGGTGCATACAGAGATTTCTGTTTCCTTCTGATAACTTGTGAGACATTGTTTGGGGTTTTAACAAATCAGATCACTGGAAAAGATGAGAAAGAGGATGACTAATAAATTAGTATCATATAATTGTTACCAGTGAGACTGCTCATGATAATTGTGCAAGTCTAATGAAGATGCATCTGCTGAACTTGCCTGACCTCATGCTTAAGTGAATTTGAACGTCTCACATGTAATCATTGCAGAAGAGAGTGGTGTTTGTGAAAACACGTGAACTTTCCTGGCCTGATTTTCAGGTGTGCTGAATCCCGTTGCCTCGTGCTGAAGCCAGGATAAGATATGACACACAGGTGCTCATTGCCTTGGAAAATCAGCCCACTACGGGAAGTTTCCAAGCGCTGCACTTGCTGCCTTTAGTTCTTAAGCAGTCAGCATCATACCAAGGGTCACGCTCAAAGCCGTGCTCAAAAGACCATCTGTAAGTGAAATTCACTCCAAATCTGTCTTCCTTCAAACAAAAAGAAGTCCTAAGGATTGAACTGCCTACACGGAAATAAGTTTTTTCTGGTAAAACAAACCCCTTGGACTGCTGCGTGCTCCTGCCTGTGATGTGTTCCTTGCTCTTGCCAGATCAAAGCTTTTGACCTTCCATTTCATGTTCTTTGTTGGTAACTGCTGAAGTCTGACTGCCACTTCAAAAAAAAAAAATTTTGGACTGGATATCCTAAAAATACCTTCATTGCTGTGATAATCTGATGACAGCTGCTTGTAAACATGACTTCAAGTACAGACAAAAATTGCTTCATTCAGGCACGTCTTACAGTTATTTAAGAAGTTTATTAAAGTAAACTTCTTTTTAGGGGCTCTGAGTGCCCAGGATCTTTCCTTTAGCTCAGCAAGCTGAGACAGATTGGTAGGTGCAGGCTCAGTGTGAAGGAGGGTTTTGGTTTCTCCCAGTCTCTGAGTCCAGTCCTGAATTGTTGGATGAGGCAGTGACCCTCTGGCATGTCCAGCTGGAGGAGTGAGGAGAGGAGTCAGGGATGGGTGTCCAGCAAGGCAGGGTGGCCTGGGGGCCTGCAGTCCCAGCAAGGGATCTCAAACACTGTCCCCACCCAGCAAAGCATTTAAACTTCATTTGGAATTTCATCTTGCAAATGGAGATAAATTGAAAGCGTCCTCACAGTCAAATTTGAGCATTTCTTAGGTGCACTCTGGAATTGGAGTGAAAAAAAAAAAAAGAAGAACAGTCTTTTCTCAAGAGCCTCTTGAAATAACCAAAGGATAACTTGAAAGGGCAAATTCTCACGCTAGCACTGAGGAGAAGTACCAGACTGAATTACTTTGCTTTGTGCTAAAGTAGCAGCATCGCCTGTGATCTTTTAAATCTCTTGTGATCTTTTTACTTGCGAACATTATGAAGAGGAGGAGTATTGTTACATTTAATTCATTATGATTATTTTAATTCATGTGTCTTTTGAACCTCATGGCTTTAGAAAAATAAAATGAGATTACAATTTTTCACAGGCTTTTAAGGGGTAGACTTGCTCCCGCTTTTTTCTGTGATGAAGAGCACTTGTAGTGGTCTGAGTTTTACAAAGAAATGTGGTTTGGAACCATGTTTTGTTATTTGTTAGAAGTTTTATTGGGGAGGAAGAACTCAGATTTCTAGCCCAGATATTTCATATGTTTTCCTCAAGATTAAGTGCAGGATGACAGAGGTGACTCCGAGCTGCAATAGAGGTTTTCACTGTATAGTGTGTGACAAGATCTACCACCTTTATTCCCAACCTACAGGTAATGAGTATGAGTATTTTGTGATTTAATAGCCCTGCTCTTGAGAAGTACTTGTACTTCTGAAGCCATTGTGTATGGCTTCTCCCAATTATGAGAATGACATTAACTTGAAGATAGAAGTGTCTTTTTGTAAACACTAGAAGGTAGAGTACAACAGTAATTTAGATGTTTCTTAAACAATCCTACCTGAGCAGCACTGTGAGATTAGATCTTACAAAGGGAGTGTGAAAAGGTCAAGTTGATGTGGGGAGCTTTGCAAGGAGACAACCTCATCAGAACTTTTCCTGTTGGGATAAGATCTTCAAGCCTTAAAATGAGGATGAAAAGTACATCCAGAGCTGTGCTGGGGTGATGTCATCCTCTGTCCATTGACAGCTCTTGCAATATTCAAAGCCTGACAATGACAAGAAGAGTATTACAGGTGCTGGAAACCTCTGGGAACCATAAAAGATTGCACCAAAGGCAGATGGATTTCTAACATACCTGCTTTGTTACGTGATTCTTCCAGAGAATGGAAGAGGAAGATCACTTGAAACCCTGAGAGAGTGCACTGGCCAGGAGGTGCCTCTAATCATCCGTGTGGTACCACAGAATAAGTCTGAGCACAGCTC
>VZUA01056948.1:9432-19760 GCA_013401035.1 Horornis vulcanius
TTTCAATGTAACCAAATTGGATCTGTAGCACAACCATGGCAGTCGAAGAAACATAATTTCAGTCTCTATTATGTCACAAAATGAAAAAACCTTTGTTTTACATTGACAAGCATCACATGAAAATTCACTTTGGTAGAGTACTAGGAATATGACCGTTGCACTTGATTTTACACGCAAATATCTTTTCCAGTAAGCCCTTTTCCTGTTCAAATTCATCTGAAAAGCCTGAGTTATTACTTTGCAGTATACCATGCTTTGCAGTATATCATATTTTGTAGAATACCATACTTCTCAACATTTTTGGGTGAAAAGGAATTACAGAGTATGTACAGCCCAAAACTATATTCAGTTTTCTCAGAACAAGGTTTCTAATTTCTATCGGAGGTACAGAAAGGAATATACCACTGACAATTTTTGTGGTTAGGTAAGTGNACTTGATCATTTCAAAATCTTCAAAGAGCTTTTGCTTCTAGTTCTGTGTGAAAATTAAAGAGAAAACCTTATTAGGTTAAACATCTCTTTTACCTAATTGTATTCATTCATGTCTGTTATTAGGATACCTAGTGTTTTTGTTGAGGCCTATCACCAAAAAACCCAACAACATCACTCAAAAACATCCTGGACAACATGAAGAGGTAGAAATTTTCTGTCTCATCAGTTAAAGACCTAATCTTGACAGTCTGCTTCTGAAGAGCAATGTGACTTGGGCATGTAAAGTAATCTCTGTCACTTCCATTTTTTGATGTGTTACCCACTTCTAGACTCCTTTGAGACTTACAAACAAGAAAAGCTGTAGCTTGTATGTTAATTATTATTAATCTAATTTAAATAAAATTAACAAATAAAAAAATCAAGTCTTTTTGTTTTTCTAGTTAGTGCTTGTATTCCAACCTGAAATTATCCAGGGGCACATTTGTCCAAGATGCTACCTCATATTTTTCACATGAAAATGACTCCATGATGATAGAACAGATATCTTTCATGCCCAAATGCAAAGAATTGCATTTATCTAATGATTCTGCTCTCAGTTTTGAGTTTGGGAGTAACAAAGCCAATATAAACTTAGTTCATAGTTCAGTAATTAATTTTTTGGAAACAATTCATTGTAAATACTTCTGTATTTATAGCTACTCTGAAACAATGAAGATAACATCTGAGAAGGCTCCAAGTGAAGCAGGAAGACGCTGCAAAGGATGTGCCATTGTCATTATTAATAAAACTTCTGTCTGACTGCAGCACAAGGTGAGAGATTAGTATCAGCTGTGTCCCTGGAGGGACGAGACAATGCAGGGCTGTAGTGAGAAGAAGAGTAACACACCCTTCTGAGACAATGTACGTGGAGGATAAAGTGTCTCAAGGTTCCTTCAGTTCCATTTGCACAAACATCATGGCAAAAAATGCCTTCACTATTCATTTATAAAAACCTTGCACAGCACGTCTGTAATTTTGTATGGATTCCCAGAACAGAGTTTTTTGCCAAAATGTATTTATTCAGTGTCAGAAGAAACACTTCCTTTCCTTGTACATTGACACCACAAGCTTGCATTGTGACTTCATTAATGAAGATAAAAATGCTCTTTCAGGCAGACACACTGGACAATAAATTTTGAGTAGCTTGCAATCCCTTCAGAAAACATATACAACTGTATTAAAAAATATTCTTATAGGAAAAAACAACAATAAATAAACCAAAAATAGCAAGGCTGATGAGTATCTTTTCCTGATTTTCCAAAAATGGGAAGATTTAGTGAAACTAAACCGGATGATAAAACCATTACTATTTCTGAGAATAAACTACAATCCAGCCCCAATATGTAGAAGTGGAAATTGCTATTGCTGTGAGTACACATTTTTTTACCCTTCGTATAAACAAGCCTTAAAGAGGGACAGGATGTGAGCACACCCATCCTCTGGTGAGTACACTAAATCATCATGCAATTTTTTTGTTCTAGATCAATAAATCTCAAATTGTCTAAGACAAATAAATACAATAGGGAGGCTAGGAACAAGCTCTTAAGGGTGGCAGTTTCTTAATCCAACACAGTACAGCCAAACCAGAAAAACTCACTGTATGTTCAGTGGTTTCTCCAGGGTCACCCATGCTTTGTCTACAGTGTCCAAACAAGGAGAGATCTCTGGTTTTATTGGCACTGACTAACTTCATTGATAGAATGTCACCCTTTCTATAGCACATGTACCTTGGAAAGGTTGGCATAGTTAGGAACAAAGCCAAAGAACTAGTTTAGATAATCAGGGGTTAATTTAAGATATGATTGTTAAGGAATAACTACTCTGAATATGTAATAACAATTATTACAAACAAAAAAGGAACTAATAATCTGAGGTGTGCTTTCTCTATAAATACCAATCCAATAAAATCACGTTTGAAAGGCTGAAACAAGCCTGATTTATCATTCAGTCTTCTATACAACCTAAAATTCACTGAAATATAAATATTTAAACATAAATATATAGATACTTGTATTGACTTGCAACAAAGGATTCAGTTCTTCAGCTTTCTCTTTGGCAATCCTTTGTTTGGCTGCATAGAAAAAATGCTTGCTCTTCTCAGAGTGCAAGCAAAAGTTAAGGTGTGGTACAAAAACCGACAACACCTACATGGCAAAAAGATTTGAAACAACTAAAAATGAAAAAGAGCATATGGACATACAGTTTGTATACACTATAATGTGTATTACACTGTACATCTTATTTGAGCTTTTCCATGGCAAGGTAGCTTCTCTTCCCATTTGTCATACCTAACCTATAATTTACAGAAAACATACTTATCACCATCTTACATGGTATTCAAACAAGAATTACTGTATTGAAATTCTTGATTAGTATGGCAGGGGCTGTCTCATATGACAGGATACAGAAAATCCTAATATCTTGTCTTATTCTGCTCTCTTATTCCTGTGTCTCCTTTTCCTTAAATTACCAGTTATTACCATCAATCATCTTGCCTTCACTATGCTTTCAAAGTCCCCATCCCTGTGGTTCATCCTCCCTACTGCACACTCAGTCCTCCTGTGGCCAAATTCACTTCTCCTTCCTGTCTTGCACTTCTCCAAGTCATCCCCAGCTCCCTGCTCCCTACAAACCATCACAGCGCAGTCAGTTCTTTAATCCTTTCTTTCCCAACTCTCAGCCTTTCATTGACCTTCCTATTGGAACTGTTGCCAGCCACCACTTCCCCTTTCCCTCTGCTCCTCTGCCTCTTTTTCTGATCAATCCGGGTGGGAGAGGAGGAGTGGAAGATGGAAATGGGAGACAGCCTGTCTCCCTGCCAGGTGGCCATGTGGAGGCACGGGGCTGTGCGGTGCTGCTGGTGGGGGCTGAAAATCTGCCAAACACATGAGAAGCTGGGAACACTCGAGAAAGGAGACGATCCAGAAGGGGGACCAAATGTAGACATCATCAGTGCACGCCATTTGGCAAACTCAGAGATGCTAAAAATTGAAAATCAGGAGGAAGCTGAGTTCCTGCTAAGTCATCTCGTGCAAAATATGTGTCAATCACGGCCTGATTCTAAATCACTACCTGATCCTAACTAGCGTTTTGTAGCTTTGCATTAGTAAATGTAAATGCTTTGCATTTAGTTCTCCATACTCCAAGAGAACCCAGGCCCATGAAATAAGCATATACTTATAATAATATATACATTTACTTTAACACATTGTGGTTAGCTCTTCTTTAAATTTCTAAACAGTTTTTTACCTTCCTGTCACTAAAAATGACACTGTATCCTTTTCCTCTAAATGAAACACAACAGGCCTAAGAGGATTGAGAGTCGGTTTTCAGGTTTATTTATCATTCTTTTTGATGAGAGGTGGCTTGAAATAAAATAGCTTCTGACAAGCTATTTCCTTTTCATTTGTTTTTATTTGGTGAGGGTAAGGGATGTGGGGGGGGAATCTGCATCAGTAGGTTTTGTTTTGACAGTAAAAACTCTTTCCCCAAATGAGAAAGGAGGATGTTGGAAATTAAGATTAGTCTCACATGTGTGGACAGACCATACAGTTATCCAGAATTATTCCATATGCAGAAGTAACATATCAATGACCTAATTTGTTAACTGGCACCCAGTCAAACCTCAGAGCCACCCAAGGTAGAAAAAAATATAACCAGCTTGCTGATTCTTAGCCAAACTTGCTTTGTTCTTCTTTCATTCAGAGGAAAGGCCTTTCAAAAACACTTCATTTCTCTGCTACATCTATTCATATTCTCTTTTGATATTCATTCAGTTGCATAGCAAAGAATTTTATGCTCAACCATAGCAAAACGTGTATAGACAAGCTCAGCAGGACTTTTCATGTTGTGCTGTCAACACTGCACAATGCCAGCCCTTTTTAAAACGTAAACTTTATGCAGAAAAAGGTTCTGACTTTCAGAGCAATTGGTATCTAGTGATATCAACTGAATTGGAAGCTTTCCATTGCATTTTAAGGTTAATGGCTTGCAGAAATACTGATTCTAAAGTTGAAGGTACCATGAACACAAATGTTTGAAATACATGAATTTCTATCAAATATTAATTCCAGAGCTATGATTTTGAGATCTTATATATTTTAATTAAATACTCTTGAACCTATCACATCCCTACACACACTTGACTTTAGGTACATAATTCTTTGACACAGAAGATTAATTCACTAAAATACAGATATAAAGAAAAACCACACGCTGTAAAATTCCAACATCTTAAGTTGAAAACTTCAGTTATTGCATTTTATGTTTCTAATAGAAATTAGTATAAAGCAAAGTATTGAAATATATTTTAAACTTTTTTTCTGCACATACTTGTGCTGGCTAAGCCATGTTAGTGGAAAAATCAGTTTCACCAGCATACAGGCATGAAGAGGATGTATGAGAAGAAATTTAACTCTGGTTTTTTGTTTTTTTTTTGTGTTGAGTTCAGGTCAAAATTTCAAACAATGACAAAAAACAACAAACAGAACAAACAAAATCAAATCATAGGTAATAATAATAATAACAAAACCCCCTCAAACCCAACAAAGCAACAAAAGAAAACACAAGTCACATCATAGTATAAAACAGACATTTGGAACTTTGGATGTGCTGGATGGAGGAAATATAATCGAGCAGATGGGGATTTGGACAGACTAGGTTTTGAAGATGAAGTTTGGTGGGGTGAAGTCACTGAGAAACAGAATTGTCATGAAAAAATTCATAATACCACATGCCAACCCAAGCCCCACGGCTATGCCCATGCTGATAAATGAAATTGGGCCAGAGACCAAAACAAAATGTGACTGTTTTTGGAGGTGGTCCCTGGAAAAAATTACACCCAGAACTCTGGCACATATTGACTCAGAAACAGTTATTTGGAGAGATCCTCCCAGAGCCTGGGACTGAGCCAAAAGTTAAGCAGTACCTACAATAATGCATGCAAAGCTCTACTTCTCTTCCCTCCCTTACTTTATTTAGTTTACAATGACAAATATTACCATCTACCTGAGCATTGCTAATGGTGGGAAGTGGCTATAATATCATATTATCCCTAGGATAGATTCAGTGGAGTCAAATTAAGGAAGTCTTTGAGGCTTTAGGGCCAAGAAGACAGTGCTATGTTATAGACAGCTTCAGCTGTCATTTCTGTTGGCTGCTGTTGATGCAGCAAATGATGCAGTACGGCTGTACACTTAAAGTCCAGCTTTCCTGGAGCCTTCTAGCCGAGCCTGGTGCATGTTAGTTTCCCACTTCAACTGGACAAGAAGCACCATATTTGTTTACTTCAGTTTTGAAATGGTCCTCCAGCGACATTAGCAAGGTATTGGAGGACATTTATAGAAGCATAATTAGATAGTCTCTCATTTCCTTCCTCCTCTCCTGCTTCTCTGATTGCCCATGCCAGCAAAGTAAAGAAAGTATTCAATGATTTTAGATTGCAAGCAGGCAGGACTAAAGACCTTTCCCTAGTGCTGTCCATATATAGTCCCTAAACCAAATCTTTCTAATTCATGTTCAGTTCAAGACTTTTTCATAATTAGGTCTTAATCCTGCCTTTCTGGCTTGATGCCCTGGAGTAGGGATCTCGAAGTTCATGTAGGATGTCGGTCTTTTGTTGGATAGAACAGCTTTCCTAATTGAAGATTAAAAGTGGAGGCTCTGCCATGTTACTGAGAGATCCATCTTGTGCAACACAAAGGCACTAGTTTTGAAACAATGCCATAGGAATAGCATCTTGTGCCAGATACTACATTTATTCAGGGTTACTTGAGCAGAAGTAATGAGAAGCATTAAAGCAAGGTTTACATAATGAAATGCAATATCAAACACTCTATGTACATTAGTGAGAAGAGTAGAGATTGAGCTGTTTTGAACAAAACTTAGTCTGCTTCTTCAGAATGGAAAATTACTAGCAGACTGCAGAATTACCCTCTCCCCAATTTTAATATTATTTTTGACCTAATATAAATGTGTTTGATTGAGGCCCATTTTGACAAAAATCTCTTCTAAAATGTTTGTTATCTTCTTTTTTGCAACTCTTACTCAGCCAACCTGATCTTAGAGAGACCTGTAAAATATACATAACCATTTCATAAGATAAGGAAAAAAATATGATGAAATAAAAATGCAAATCATTCACAGAGCAGAGTATGAACAGAAGTCAACAATACATGATAGCAAAATTAAACAGTGCCCTTAGAAAATTGTATTCTGATTAACACACTATACATAGAACAAGGCTGAACACCTTTGTCTCCTTAGGGAAACTGCTTTGCATGGAAATGGGCTCAGATCTCCCTTAAACAAAGTGCTTTTAACCCACATCATGATTTCTGGTGAGGAATTCATGCCTCAAGGGAGTCAGGCCAGCTAATTCACATCAAAGAATCTGGAGGGCGAAAAACAGAATTCAGAGCCTCTGTGACCTATATGCACTTTCTGTGGATGGCCCCATAACCCACCTATGTAAAGAGCTACACCAGCGACCCCAAACCTGCTTCCTTTAAAGTTTGCAGCAAGCCTAATTAGCCTTGAACCAGGGAGAAGTTCCTTGTATTTCTACCGCGCTCTGCTACACGTGGCAGTAGTACAGCCATATGGAAAGTATCACCTAAACAAGGTAATTCAAACATGGGTACAAGAAGGATGGCAGTCAATGCAGAGGGGACTGTAGCTTTTCCAGAAAGAGGCAGCCAGCAGCTCTTCCCTCTCACCTGAACACCTTCAGGGGTACAAAGCAGTTGAGGTATGTCTCAGGGCATGATATGGAGAAGGAACCTGCTGGCTCCTGCGGGGGTTTCCTTACTTTTTCATTTACTGACCCAAGAAAACCTACTGTTTCTTTACAGGTGCATGGGGTAATCGTGCTCATTGCAGTGGAGATGGACTAAATGACTTTTAAAGGCCACTTCCAACTCAAGCTGTCCTATGATTCTATAACTATGACATTGCATGGGGTGTTCTGTCTCCAAACCAAATGACTGTACCTCTTCCACAAGACTGTGTTTCCTGTCCAGAAAAAAATATTTGAAAGCAAAATATTATTACTGTTGTATGGATTACAGCTAAAAGATCTTTATCTTTTCTTTTACTTTGATTACCCATGGCTATAACAAATCTCCCAGCATTTGGTCACAAAATCTGCCCAAGTTAAGAGAAAGCTGTGACCAGTCTCTCAAATAGCTGCAGCAGGAAGATGTGTCTCCCACTGTGCTGCATCCTCAGGAAAATACAGGCCTAGTTTTACCACCACTTTTCCCCTCTCATGTTTTTGGTCATAAGTGGTAGCTAGGATCACCTCAGGTAAATGGTAGCACATGACAAACCAAGGCAGAAAATTAGGCAGTGTCAGGAATCAGCTACAGGATGGGTGCAGCTAATGTAGAAAGGGTTGCAAAGGGCTGTGACATTGCAAACCAGCCCAAAGAACAGGAAGAAACAGCTGCTCAAAACTATGTCCATGACCTTTCCATGGACAAATCCAGTGGGGAATAGACGTATTCTATGAATGATAAGGGAACAGCCAAATGAAGTGCAAATGGGAAAGACAGAGTAAAACAGGGACTGGACAAACACCAAGAGAAGAAATTACCATGGGAAAAAAAAAAAAAAAAAAAAAAAAAANAGGAACCTGCAGAAGACTTCCCCATGTCAAGCAGGGGTGAACAAAGTAAAATGCTCATGCTGGAAGTCAACCAAGGAAAGATCCGATGGGGTAGGTTGGAGGGGTTTGAATGCACAGATCACTGGAATGCCTCCTGCTGCTGCAGCCAACTGTTTGGATTACACTGTCTCCCCTTATGCAGACAGGTTGCCAGCCTCTTGGGCTCAGAACTGGCAGGGCCTGTTAGGCAGGCTGCAAACCTTCAGGAGAAGGAGGGAAAGGGAAAGCTTTCACTTAATTTGGATAATCCGGCTTGTACTTCCAACATACAAATTAGGCAAGAAACTAAAATTGTTCTGAAGCAAAAGATGAAGGATAACATGAATATAATGCCTGACTCAAATATGTGGGGAAACAAGCAAGAACTGGAAGGTGCTGTACTAAATAAAGGAGATTATGATCTGGAAAGACTAACTGAAACTTAGTGGGATAATTCCCTTGTGTTGAAAAGACAGGATGCAGTATGCATGGGAAAGGCAGAGTAGAAAAAATCAATAGGTGTAAAATATGTTATACAATGCTTTCAAACCACATATTTTATCATTTTGACAGTGACAACAGTAAATGGTAAAAAATCTCAGGTAAGCATACAAGAAATTCAAAGAAGCAAAAACAAAACAAAAATCTTACAGCAATGATTTCATGCATATCCCTTAGGCCAGTACGCTGGAACAGAGCCAGGGAAGGCACTAACCCCTGATTGCATTTTAGTTGATCAAGAATCTAGATAGTGCATACAGATTCAAAGTTGTCAAACACATATAGTGAATTCCAAAAACTAAAGATGAAGAGTTAGGTCGAAGTTTCAGCTGTTGGGAAGTGGTGCACTGAAACTATGAAATCAGAGCACTTGAACCTAATACAGGAAGAAAATAATTCAGCAAGAAAAACAATGTAAGGGAATCAGCTCCAGTTTCAGAAACATTTTAGAGAACATAAAATATTGAATANTAGAAAAAATCAATAGGTGTAAAATATGTTATACAATGCTTTCAAACCACATATTTTATCATTTTGACAGTGACAACAGTAAATGGTAAAAAATCTCAGGTAAGCATACAAGAAATTCAAAGAAGCAAAAACAAAACAAAAATCTTACAGCAATGATTTCATGCATATCCCTTAGGCCAGTACGCTGGAACAGAGCCAGGGAAGGCACTAACCCCTGATTGCATTTTAGTTGATCAAGAATCTAGATAGTGCATACAGATTCAAAGTTGTCAAACACATATAGTGAATTCCAAAAACTAAAGATGAAGAGTTAGGTCGAAGTTTCAGCTGTTGGGAAGTGGTGCACTGAAACTATGAAATCAGAGCACTTGAACCTAATACAGGAAGAAAATAATTCAGCAAGAAAAACAATGTAAGGGAATCAGCTCCAGTTTCAGAAACATTTTAGAGAACATAAAATATTGAATATGGGATAAGAATAAATGCTTAAAACTTACCTTCAAAAAGAAAATGAAAAAATGAAAAAAAAAAGCATTGGGGACTTTTGGGGAAACTGCAAAATAAATGAAACTCATATGTGGGGGAAAAAAAGGAAATATAAGGCAAAGCAGTGGTCAGAGTGTCTTCAAAAGGGCTATTCAAAGCTCGAAGCACATATACAGGAAGGAGTGGCAGGAAAGGAATCCAAGGACTCTTAAATCTGAGTAGGCTAAAAAGGGAAAATGAGAATAAAAGGACTTATATAGCTACCAAGGAGGGAAAAGAAGTACAAAGATCAAAATACACTCTACCAATGAAAGAAATAGGAAAGAAAAAGAAATTTAAAGTGCAAAAATAAGATACCAGCCTGAACTGTGTCTCTTATTTAGCATGAAAAGAAATATTACAAGCAATTTAGAGCCAACCCCTCCAAAATCATCCTCAACTGTTTGGAACAGGTCCAGAAAAGGACCACATTGAGACCCATAATGTACTTTTGAAATATTCAAGAATCAAGAGTAATCAAGGGACCTATCTTTGTCATAGAAGGTAGGAAATTTAGGGTGTGGTTCACAGGTTCTATCTTGGGCAATAAAGGCACCACTATCTCTGAGCCAGTCCCTCTAGGTTTTTCATGACAGACAAAGAAAAACAGGAAATTACCTGTCCTGAATTTAGGTGGCATAGAGGGGTTTTTTGGGGGGGGGTTGTTTGTTGGGGTTTTTTTACAGTAGCTGGTAAAGGGCTGTATTTTGGATTT
>VZUA01056963.1:3481-14326 GCA_013401035.1 Horornis vulcanius
AAAAAAAGTATGTAGCTGCTCTTGTACTAAGACAATATGAAGAAAGAAGTGCCTCTGATTTCAAAGTGAATTTGAAGTTTTCCAGACCATGCAAAGTAATTTGCTAAGTTGATGTTAGTGTAACTATATTTGAGATGAAAGGATGTTTTCTCCCTGTGCCTCTGCTCAGTAGCTCAGATGAGGTTTTTTTCTATGTAACACTCTGGGTTTTGTGGTAGTTGACACCAGAAGGGCAGAGCAAAGAGTGATTTATTTTCTTCCCTCTTCAAAGAAGTGACTACAATGGAGGATGCTGCTGTTGGAAGTGAACAAATTGAGCTGCCTCCTGTGAATGCTCAGAGTCTTGCAGTGCTGCCTGAGGACTTAAAGCCAGTTGGGCTAACAAAAGAAACACTGTCAGCCCACACTCAAAAGGAGGAGCAGAACTATGTTGACAAGTTCCGACAGAGGGTCTTGCTCTCTCCATTTAGGACTTACCTTCAACAAGGAAGCAGAAGTAACAACAGACATTCCTGTGGCCAAGGTAGGCAGCAGCTTTGAGAAATAAAGACTTGTTAGATGATTTATAAGGCCAGCCTAGCCATGAAGTCTGGTTCTCATTTGTATAATTTAGTGAGTGTCTTATTGTGGCTGCTTACAGAATGCTTTTGGATTGCCAAGATTTGACAGCAGCATTGCCCACACAGGAGGTCTGCCCCATCTTGGATCTTGCTATTTTAGACTTTTCACAAAGCAGATTGTTAGTTATTGCAATATAGCCTTCAAATCCCAGGTAGTTTGTTGCCTCCCCTTGATAGAACATAAAAGATCTGATTGGGATAAACCAAAGTGATCAATAAGAAAATCGATGACACAAAGGAAAATATTGTACATATGTTAACAAATCCATCACTGGTTTATGGAAGAGTTATCCAGAGGAAAGTCAGGTCTTTGAATAAGCTACTCACTTATCTGGGTGGTTTTCTCTTTTTTTCTTTTCCCAGGTCTTTCATTTCAGTGAATATGTTTATTTTTCTTCCTCAGGCGATTCCCCTTCAAAGCAGATGAGCCCAGCTAGCTGTAAAAAAGGAAAACATGGAAAATTCAAGCGCCAGAAACCTCAGAGACAGTGCTCAGATAGTCACTCTTCTAGTAAAAATAGAAATAGTCTTCCATGTGAGAAGAGAACAAATCAGAGACAGTTGTTCTCTCCCTCAGAAGTGTCCTATCTGAGCTCCTCCAGTTTGAATGTCCATCCTCCTGTGGGATTTCCTGCCTATTTGAATCCAGTGTCTACTTTTCCAGCCTTTTCTGGAGGAGAGCAGCTTGCCCTTCGCTCATTACAGCCTCAGTCCATGTCCTCATCACAGCTGTGCTGTGGAACACAGTCATACCCAGTCTTTTATCCCCCAAACATAGGCACGTTTATGGCTGTATTTTTTCAGGGTTTCCCCATGTATGCTCAGATGCCTCAGCATGTCTTTCTCCCCAGCCCTCAGTGTGTTTATCCTCCCTCTTCATATCCATGCACCACGCTACCTCCAGCACCCCCTGCTTGTGCTCCATCACCAGTAACGCCACACTCTGTGGATCAGCCCTTTCCAGCCTCTCCTCACTCATCTGTGGAGGACCAGCAAGAGGGCCAGTGTGACCAGGCCCTGCTGCTGAGCAGCTCAAGGAGCAGCTCCCCACTTCAGCTGAATTTGCTTCAAGAAGAGCTGCCAAAACCTATGGAGCTTTCCGTTAGTGCTGATGTTACCCCACACGCAGAAGATAAATGTGTAAGTAACAAAGGTTTTTCATGTAGAGGAGAAACTGACTTTCACAGTGCTCTGTCACAAAAACTGGTGGTCTGTGTGGTCTGTGTGTCAGGGACACAGATTTTGTTCGCTGCTTTTTCTGTTGGCTGTGCTATGTAGGCTGCAGGTCACAAACAGCACAGGAGGTGGAGAAAGCAGTTTATACTTGTGCTTATGGGAACTTGTACCAGTACAGTGTGGGCACTTAGTAAATGACAGAAATGTGAGATCTTCTGGTCTAGGCTGCCACAAGCTGCTTCTGCTCAGCATTCTGGCAGCAGCCTGTTCAATGGAACTGTCAGCTAGAATTTGGGGTTTGGGGCTTTTATGCATGTGGAACTTGGTTAGTGCTGTGCAGTTTGCATCCTTTTTCACCTAGTCCCACAGTCTCTATGGAGAACCAAAACAAAGGGAAGATACTCTTCTAATTACTCCCTCTGTCTCCCAGGGATGCAGCTAATGAAAGAAGAACAGGGATCCGTGTGGGTCGGTTTCCATACATGGGCATAGAAAAGGCCTCTCCAACTTCCGCGGTAAACTCAGAGGCAGGAATCTGAGCTCTGCAGGCAAGGAAAAAAATGTTGCCTCCTGAATCCAGATTGGGCTGGAAAGGCTGGATCAGCTGAAACTGCAGGGTAGGGTCCTGAAAGGGGAGCTGGTGTACCTGGAGCTGCTGAAGCAGTTGCTTCGCATAGTGAATCAGGGGAAGACTCTCATTTTCCCTGTAGTGCACCTTTGCTTGATGTGTATGGCTGCTTCATGCCATCTAACAGGATGTGAAGGGAACTGACTCCTCTCTTGTCAGCAGAAATTGTTAACTTTATGCTACTGTACGATACTCTGACAAATTGGGGAAGGATCTCCAGCAGAAACCAGTAAACTAGAGTTCAGATGCTTGTTGATTTTCATCCATGAAGAATGTTAGCCTGAGTTCTAAACCGCCACTCATTTTCAGAGCTAAAAACTCCAAAGCTGTTGAATTGATATGAGAACTTGGTCAACGTGTGACAAATTCAGTAACTGCATGGATTTCCTTTTGCATACTTAAATGTAACTTCTGTGGATGTGTTGGATCTGCTTTTTGTCTCCAGGATAATGATCCAGAAGATAGTGGTAACAGTGCTGCTCATGAATTTCCTGGCCACTCGTACGAGGACTCACAGTTGGGTTCAGGTTCAGCAGCATCAGGCAGTGGATCAGCTTTATCTGGTTCTTTAGGCTCTAGCTTCAACGAGACTTCTGGTCATGGCACAGGTAGGGAAGTCCCAAGATTTAGGTCTTTGGTGCTAGATGGCTTGCTAAACATATAATTTACAGCAGGATACTGTAGTGGGGATGGGAAGTCCATGTAAGAAGATCCGTGGCCTTTATTTTTCATCAGCTTCCAGTGTTTGAAGCCAAGTTTGTTTCAGTCACTGTAGTTGGAAATGTGAGTCTAAGAAGCTATTCCTTTAACCTAGAAGTCACTCTTCACTTTTCTCATTATCACTTTTCTCTGCATTAGGTACTGCTTTACATCTTTCTTGACTAAAGGTGAATCTGCCCTAGAGCAAGACCTCTCAGAAGTAGAGAAGTTGAACCAATTAATTTTGAGAAAAGTGAATGGAGCTTTGGAGATCTTAAATAATTTGAGAGAATGCTCTTTATCTTTGAATTCTCAATATGTAGTAATTGCTAGAGCAATCATCTGGGAATACCTGTGTTTGTATTACAGAACTAACTTGCAAGAATACACTGGGGGTGGTGTATTTTTTGTGTTGAGTTACTGGGATTTTCCAGGCATCTGCTTTTTTTATTTTTTGCTTCCATGGTCATTCTCAGCAGGTAGTGGGAAAAGCAGCAAGTATTTTGCCAGTAATTATTCTTCTGAAGCTTCCAAAGAAGAGAAGAATCAGGAAGCAGAAGAAAAAGGGACAGCTTATAAATCAAAACATGAGTCAGCCTGGGTGATGATGGATCAGACACCTGAGAGAGTTCTAATGAATTACCAAATGCCAAACAGGTTGGAAAACATCAACAATTTCTGACATGTAGTTTGGAATTGTGTGTGGAACTATAGGATTAAAGTGAGACTGTGGAAACAGCACACATACCAAAACTTCAGGAAGGTGTCATAGATTATTTTTGTGCAGTTTAGGCCTGGTTAGTTACTTTTGTCTACTTTTTTCCCATTCCCCCCATCTGTTAAAATAAGGGAGCATGTAAATTTTTTTACTGAAGTATTAATGGGATTGGCTATTATCCTATACTTTGAATGCTTAAAACTCCAGATTATTTGCAAGTTGCTTTTAATTAGCTTATATATATGATTTGTTATGGGATTCCACATTTAAAAAGCACCATGTAAAGCCATCAAAAAAAACCAAAAAAACACACCAAACAACCAAAAACTCCCAACAAAACCAGCAGCAAGCAAACCTCAGACTGTTAGCCCAGTGCTGAAAGCAGCCTTACAGAGCAGATAAGGTATAAAATACAGTTCCCTTTCAGCAGCTGATGCTGTCTAGGCTTCAGCCATAAATTGTGATGAAGAGATTCTCACAATGTCAGTGCCTGCCTTGCTTGTGTAGTACAGCTGTGCTCACAGGTGTCTCTTCCCTGCAGAATCAAAGAGGAAGTTCTAAAGCAGGACCTGGAGAAGCTGGCAGTCATGCAAAAGCAGCAGCCTTGGTTTACAGATGGGCAGAAGAAGGAGCTTGCAGAGGTGCACTCGTGGATCCGCACCCAGACTGTCCCCCTGCAGATCAGCACCCAGGTGAGCAGTGGGGAAGGAGCTGCAGCTCACCCCTGCCTTGGCCAGCCCAGGAGTTTCCATCCAGTGCCATCTTACAGTGCTGGGTCTCATATGAGGCATCTGGAGTTGTTTTTTTCTCTTGGTATTGTCCTTTGCTCTTTTTCATACAAAATTGTTGCTGTAATTGAACAGCATATAATGCTGGGATATCAGTAAAAATTAGATCAAGTGTGTTCAGGAGGCTGAAAAATGCTCAGTCACAGAGGAGGGTCAGGTGTATTGTAAGAAACAAAAATAGCCAGTTTTTGTAGGTGTATTCATTCATTCAATCTTCATTATTTTAGCTGGTATAACTCTTGGGCACTCTGCTAAACTTCTGGTTTGCACTGATGTGTGTTAGAGAATGTCCTGATCAGTTTAAGGTGCTCCCAGGTGCTATGGAGAATGGCAAGACAGATCTAGTCCCACAAAGACTTAGAGCTTCAGTGTTGAGTTGTAGAGAAAATTTTAAGGCTGTGTTCATGTGCTCGTGCACCAGAAAAGTCTCATCTGTTTTAGCACTGCATGTTGGGCTGGGCTTGTCAGATGTGGTGTTCTGAGATGTGGTATTTATTCTTAGAGAAGAAAAACTAAGGCATGTATGTCCTTGGCTGTGGAACAAAACCAGAAAAGTATCTTTGTTTTCCTAATAGCTCATTGATAACTTGTGTCCTGTTGTGGTTAAGAACACTGTTTGATTCAGATAGAAAAATTATGTCCAGTGATCTTATACAAAAAGATGTTGAATGTTTATAATGTCAGTTGTTAGGAAATGTATTGTTATGTAAATACCACTATTTTCTATCTAAGGTCCTGAAACTGTTCCTTAGCAGAAAGTTGTGTTTCCAGTGCAGATTGTGATTTTGCAGGCTACAAATGATACAACCAGGCTTCTGACAGTAGCAAGAAATACAGGGCTTCTGTTTGGGGACTTTGTTTCAATATTGTACCATTTCTCAAGAACAAGAAAAATATCAATACACTCAGGCATTTCAGCTGTTGATGTTGGTCAGTGTTGTTTTTGTTCAGGCTGCAGTCCAAATCTTCAATAAGGAGCTTGCTTATAAAGCTGAATGATAAGGTCTTCAAATTCAAAATAGTCACATGCCTTTTTATCTCAAAGGTAGAACTGTATGTTCCACTAACCAAATTAACTAATCTGAGGCAAGGTAAGTGGCAGGTGCAAGTGTCTCCAAGATCCCTGTATAATCTCTGCTTTTAGAGAGATCTCACCCCATTGGTGACAGGTTTCAAGAGGTTGCAGTGTATCATTCCATAGGATTTGACCCTTTGAAATATACTCATAAAAAGAATTCAAACTATTTCTTGCTCCTTTTCAAAGGGTTGTGTTACGTGTGACAGCAGGGAAGCAAGTTGTGAGGCTGCAGTGGCTGATGACAGCATGGAAAACAAGGGAGAGCCACCTCCAGTGCTGCCACGCTGAGGACATCAGCACTGTGTCAGTGCAACTGCTTGGTGTTATTCCCACCCTCTTTCCCTCTGGCTTTGCTCCATACCAGCAGTGAATCTCCACGGCCATCTCTCACCAACATGAGCAGTCACAAATGAAACTCAATCTTCCTCCGCTCCTGGCATGACTCTGACGACAATCTTTCAGTGGGAGGATGTTTCACTTTCTGACCTCACAGACTTGACATAGAATGGGTTATGTTTGTAACCTTTAACTGCTCAGTGATGAGCAAAATACAAAGATTTTTTTTTTTGTTTGGGTGTTTGTTCTTTTGAAGTTGGCAAGTAAGTGTGAAAAGATGCAGTGTTTAAGAACCTGTGGTGATGAAGCTAGTGATCAGAGCGTGTTTATTTCCCCAGGTAAGGTGGATGTATTGAAGCCAAGCTACAGTACTCTTCATTTTTGTTCAGTATTTAAAGGTCTAAACTAAAGATCCAAATATTCTGAGACTCTGAAATTGCTGTAGGTGGTTTGAAAATCCAGTAGGCTTTTAAAGAGCAGCTGAAACTGGCCAGGTTATTCTGCATCAAATGCCTTTTGCCAGCTTGTGCCCATCAAAAAGAAGTAAACTGAAGTAAAAAGAAGCAGATTTTTCCCTATGTTTTTTTGATATGTGTTTTGGAGTCAAGTTGTCTTACAACTTTTGATTTTAAAGCTGTGTTTATCAAGACAGATATATAAAATAATTGAGGATAACCAGTTTGCAAATATACCAGAGATAAAATTACATACAGCAATTAAAAAACCCCAACCAACCCAAAAGTATCAATCCACAGGCTCTGCTTTTTAAAAACAGACCCATGGAAAACTTCCCCTATCAAGGCAAGTAGTTATCAATTAAAGTAGTTACATGTAATCTTTTATCTTACATTGGTAGTGCTTGGGAAGCTGGGTTGGTATCTTAATGTTTTCTTTGTGGAGTGGTTAGAGGAGTTGAATCCAGACATAACAAATAGGAAATTATTCAAGCAGTTTCTCTGATTTTTGTTGTGGTGATGCCAAAACCAAAAAGAATTAATTTCATTTCTTCTGCTTTCAAAATTTACATGTTGTGGAGCTAAACTGGAACATCAAACCATATATTCACTTTTTCTTAACACTCTTGACTTCCTGCATAAGATTTAACCTCTTTTGTTGTAATGGAGTCTCTGGCTGTTGAAATCCATGGATGAAAAAGGAGTTTGTAATTCAGAACGTGATAACCACTTTCAGTATGTGAAAGGACTTGTTCTCATTAATGTCTCAAAGTGCTCTTCAAACAGGACATGCTTGGCTAAAAACCTGGCAAATTTTGTCTGATTTCCCCTCCGTTTATCAAAAGCTGGATGTAATCAGATTTTCCTTGTGGTGTTATTAATCACCTTAGCTTTCTCAGCAAAGGGTTTTAGAATGTAACACATTATTTACCCTTTTGTTCTGTATAATACTTTTGCTGCTGTGTGAAATATTTTCATTTTTCTAGTTTCAATTACTGGTAAGCTTAGTGTAAAATACTGTAACCTGCAGGTCATTGAAGGGAAACTACATTTATCTAAAGGTTTCTTTACTTCTAAAAGTCAATCCAGTGACAATCTTTCGTGTAAAAATTTATTTTAAGGAAAGCTATTTTTACAAAATTTTGAGTTTTCAAGGCTAATTTGACTCAGGCAGCGTTCTTTTTATGGGTTTGGGGGTTTTTTTCAGTGCTTTTGCCTGCTCTATTTATACCTATTGATTTCTAGTTATGCTTAAGCTACACTTCTTTGTCTTTCAGTTTTTTCAGCTTGAACTCTTTTTTTTTTTTTTTTCTTGTGTTGTAAATCAGCAGAGGTCCTCACATCCTCAGTACTGCATGTGTTCAAACTAAAAACTCCTCTTAAAATAAGAGACTTCAGTAGGTGTTTACATGTAGCAGGTTATGTATTCAAGTAGGAAGATGTGGGCAGTATCTTACACCTTTCCTAGTTTTTTTACAGCATTTTCCAAATATAGTATTCTGCTTCTTTATAACCAGATATAAAATATTTGCTCTAAAAGATGTGATCAGATACTTTGTGTAAGGGTTCTTTCTTGATTGGGGAGCTTGTTGATTAACTGATCTGTCAAATTAGACTTATGCACTAGAATCCATTCTACTTAGCTGTGCTTAAATTAAAATGATTGCTTCAATGCATTTTGAGACTTAGTGAAATAGATTAAATTGAATATTTCAGGTAAGGACAGCTGTCTTCTTCAAAATAGTTTGGCACCCTAAGCAAGAAGGAAAGTTATGATAACAGTAGACTCTTATGTACGTTGTTTTTGTTTCCTGAGTTTGAAAATGTTTGTTTATTTCCCAAGTATGAAAATAAGCTGATTTGCAATGTCTTAGCAGGCAGACATGGTTTCTCTTTTGTAAAACAGTGAGACTTAGTTCAGGAGATTGGCAAATGTACCTAACACTTGAATAATGCTTTTGATCCATAGGTCCGTGAACATGTCAAAGAGATGATTATTATTATCCCAGCTGTATAAAAAGAGGCAGAGACACAAAGGTGCATACCCACAGTCCATTCTAAATTCAGGAGCAAAATCTGGGAGTCTTCACTGGCTGTATCCTGTGCTGTCTTTGCTACAAGTGATCAAGATTCTATATGTAGAAAGGTGATCACGTTACCTGTGTTTCTTGTTTGGAGATGTTAGCCCTTCTTGTACCCCCTACTGCTGTGAATTTGTGCCCACTAGGATCATTGAAAAACAGAAAGCCCAGACAATTTTTGAATTGCTGTGAATACCATAGACCCTCTGGCCACAAATAATGAAAATTCATGTACCTAGGAGTTTGAATTCTAAGTTTGTTGGCTAACTCTTAGGTGCAGAATCCCTTCTCTGGGGCTACACATGTCCTGGGTTATGTAAAAAATTGTGGCGTGGGAGAGTAAGAGGAATGAACAGATGAATCAGTGCCCTGTGTGATGATAATTATTTGCCCAAAAATCAAACGATTTTGGCTGCAGAATCAGCAGGTTTTGTCCCCTTAGTTTAAAAAAAACCCCAAACTTTCCCAAGGTACTCTTTACCCTGCTAGAACCACAACTTCATCTTACAATGAAATGCCTTATCAAGCTTTTGACCTCATTTCCATAAGTTTTCAGGAACTTCAGTTTTTACTTCAGCTTGTACTAATCTCTCAGTCCTTGTAGTGTGCTGGAGTGATCACACCAAGATGCAGTTCTGATCAGAGAGGCCAATGGAGTGAGTGTTGCAGCTGGATTTGCACCTGGTGTTTTGTTTCTGTGGCTTTGTTTCACCTGGCAAAATGTTGCAGACAGTTTAGAGCTGCTTGGAAAATCACTTATTTAGTGGTCAGAGGGAAAACATGCTGGTACAGCACTGATGCAGTTACTACCCCCTGTGGGGGTGTCAGCAGTTTGGAAACCCTCAGAGGATTTCGCTGGCAATTTTTTTTTATTCTTTTTTTGTTGTTGTTGTTGTATTCATAAATGTAGAATTGTTTTTAAAAGATGAGTTGTTGTGCAGATACTCTCATGGCATTGCTATGAACAGAAGGGACCTTCATGTATTTTTACAGTATGGTAAATACTTGCTGAATGAGTAATGTACTGATAAGTTTATCTTCCAGCTGAATCGGGTTTTGAATCACAATTGAATGAATTTTTACATCAGTTGGTAGGAGTATTTTATTGAAACAATATTCAGCTGTGGTTGAATTTACAGTCGTGATTTTAACTGTACACTTTAAAGGAGCATCTGATTTTATAAATAAAACTGAAAAATATGCTGCAAAGAACTATACAAATGTGTGTTTATTTTGTTCTTGGTAATATGTAGGAAATAGACTTTGAACAGAATGCTCAATACCTTTTTTGATTGTACATGGGTTGGGGTACAGTGTCCGTGGGGTTATGGGTACAGTGAAAATGGCCATGTAGTGGCAATTTATGCTGTTTGTTGAGGGTTTTTTTAGTAAAATATTCCATCTGTATTTCTAAGCTGCTGGTATTTGGCATGCAGGACTTAAAGCTTCTGTTTGTGTAGACCTTTCTAAAAAAGTTTTGTTCTAGAGGAAGTACAGAGAAAAAAATCATAGGTTTAATTCTTGAGTATGTCTCATAGAGCAAGGAAGTTCTTAACTAACTGCAGAGCAACAATTTGTTCATCTGTTTCTGCTTTAAGGGACTTAACAGAGAAATGTGATTGATAGTGCTTAAAGAAGCCTGCAGGAGAAAGGCAAAATCACTGCAGGGAGTACAAGGTGCAGAACAAAAGTAGCATCATTCTGAAATTGGAAAAGAAAGAAGTAATCTTAGATGAGTACGTAACTGAAGTGCTTCTGATAAGGTAAGTGACGCAGTGCCTTGAAATACAGGCATCTTGAAAGTAACACTGGGTATACCATTGCTGAGGGTTTATTGATTTATTTTTAAAGAGTGAGTTGGTCATTTTAAGCATTCTTAAAAATGTGAGTCAAATTATCTATCTATTCCAAAAAATGAGGAGAAATGAATAGGCTTGTGAAATGAAAAATGTTCAGGGTGGATCTATGTTTTCATTCAGAGATCTAGGCTCTGTCAGCCTATCCACATTTCTGCTTTGTCAATAGCAGTCATCCTCCTGCCACCTTAAGTTCTGGCTCACAGCTGAAAACCTGCAGTTACACATTTGTGTGGATGTCAGAGGTGACTGCGTGATGTACTGCTGTATTTTTGGCAGATGGTGAGAAATAAGTATTGGACCTGTGATGCTTAATCATCCCATTCTCAGAGGTAATGGGCCTGTGTTTTCTGTAGTAGATTTGCTTCACAGCACCATGGTCCCTGTCAGGGTCTCCATCACACACTGCT
>VZUA01056963.1:30065-43024 GCA_013401035.1 Horornis vulcanius
AAAAAAAAAAATCTATCTAGCTTTTCACATTTCTTTCTGTTCTTCCTGTTTTTATCTCAGAGGTTTAGGATTACTTATCACTCCAATAGCCATAGCTGATATCAGAGGACAAATTTCAGGTAGTTCAGTGTGTGGGCAGGAGCCACTGACTAATTAAGAGGAATGCTAATAATCATTGGCATTTAGCTGTCGTCCACTTAGCGTAGGCAGTAAATGAATGGCGCACAAAAGCAGACTTTAATTTTTTTACTGTGTTTTCTGGCTGCATAATCCCTTTAATCCTTTGCTATCAGAGTTTTTTATTAATTAAATGGAATCTCTGCAGGCTCAGTGATTCACATTTCAGGGCAAATACGTGTATTTAACGGGGGAGGGTTGGCATAGGTCTCACTGGACAACTTGAGGTTTAAAACAGTTCTTTCAAGGTTGTTTTGTAAATGAATGTGTGTTCCTTGGCAGTCAGCCGTGTAGGATCTTCACTGTTTAGGAGCTGAGTTCCAGTTTAGCAAAGGATTCCTGCTGCAAGCTTTACCTGATTTCTTTGTGGTCACTGACTGATCTTGACTGGGGTAGAAAACTGTCCCTGGGAATGGGAGTGACCAACAGGAGTAGGAATTAACAAGGGTGAAGGAAGCAGATGTCAGATCTTTGTCTTTTGATGTGACAAGTTGAATGTTTCTTGCTGTAATGGGATCAGAGTCCTCTTTCCAATTCCCAAGGTATATTTATGATCTCAGAGGGTTCTGAAGAGCAGAGAGTCTTTAGTTACTCTTATTCTTTTGCTATGTATGCATCTTTTATGAGTCAGGATTGTAACAGGACCAACAGGTAACTTCTGAGCAGAGTCTTCTACAGACATTTGGAAACAAGGAAGATCCACCTGTGCTTGGAAGAGTTAGGAAAGGTATCACCAGGAAAGGATCTGTCTGATGAGCTCGTTCTAGCACTGTCCTGTATTTTCTCTTTATGCTCCTGCTTCTAGCTGTGCAGCCCCTGTCCTGTAATGTGCAGAATAACTTTATTCTGGTGAAGAAGAAAAAATGCTGCAGATCTTAGCAAAGAAGAGCACTCCAACTAGCTTTTAGATGTCATTTATGATCTTAAAGGTCTTTTCCAACTTAAATGATTCATGGTTCCTGCTCATGACATCCATATCTCCACAAATGCTTGTGACAATCCTCCTTCTTTAAGCTGAAGAGGGTGATGGGGAAGTGCTTCTGGGTGTTTGTAACTGCTCAGCTTAATTCTTGACCTTTTCAGCTGAGGAAGAGAGTTTATTTTACAAAGCCTAGACCATGTAGTATCCCATCCCAGTGCCCCTGTAGCTTTTCTAAAATTTCTCTACAGGGCAGTCAGGATTTATGCTTAGAAAGAAATAATCCATTGCCAACCACCATATGTGGAAATAGGATAAAGTGGGAAGCCTCCAAAGCTACTTTCATTTAGTGCTTGTTTCTGCCACCATATTCATGTTTTATTTATGTGATGATCTCTTTATGTGTCCTTAGGAATGACTGGAAGAAAGTGCAGAAAGTTATGTAAGGTCAGCTAATTAGTACTGCCACAGCAGAGTAAATCTTTTTCCTGTTCTCTAATTGCCTGAGGCAGATTTAATCACTGCTGAAAAGCACACAGGGTTACATGTTACAGCCTCACTGCTCCCTGTGAGAAGTACTCTGATCATAGCCCACCCTACTGAGGTGCAATGACAAGAGGATGTTACTGTCACGTCCACTGGGCTCCTGAGCACTGTGCCTGTTCAGCTTCTCAAATCCTTTAACTCTCACGTGGAAGAAGAGCAGCTTCCTTTTCTATTAGAACTCCTAAGTTTGATGGAACCATCAAGAATTTCCTGTGCTTACACTTCTACTTCTCTAAGGTAATACATGTACTGAGGTGTGCCAGAGCAAGTCAAAAAGCTGCATTATCAGGTATGCCTGTAACTGATAATGCTGATGGGGGTGTGGGATTTTGGATCCTTTTGCCCTTGTGATGAGATTGTAGCTTGATCAGACAACTGCAGTGCTGAACTACAATGTGTGACTTCTCTCAAGTCAATAATGTATTTCCCACCACTCCTTACAAATACCTGTTCACTGTGTTTTCCATTCTAGTTTAAGAAAAATAGGTTATCCTTTAGATACTCCAGTAAATACTGGTTTGGGCATGCATGTACATCTACATTAGAATTGTGTTCTTTTTCAAAGTTGCCCTAAAATTTGTATGAAGGTGACTAAAAGTAATGTGATACCTTGTTTTTTTCTTATTTGTCTTTTTGCTTGCTTACAGGCTTATTTAGTGTTCTCTTCAGGTAAAATGGTTTATGCTTGCTCTGAATGGACAGTATCAAAATATCAGTGCTGTGAATACTAGAAGGATCTTTTAAAATATAAATATTTCTCAAGTCTGTAGTGTTGTAACTAAAGGTACATTGTCTCTTTTACTTCTCCACACACCTCCCTCCTCTTGTGTTAAACCTGCTGAAGTGTTTGTATGGAGGAGAAAAGTGAGCTCAAGTAGCCTAAGATTTGTTTTAAAACTGACTTAAATGATAACTTGGATATTTTATTTCAGTTTTGAGTGGCTTGTTTCAGTTTGGATTATGTAAACTGAGTAGGTGTAACAGGTTTAAGGTCCACTATGTGATAAGTCATCCTTAAATTGAAGTACATGTCTTTGTGTGCAATTTTCCATTTGCTAAATCAAATTAAACTTGATTTATTTTCTTAAAACAAATAGATTAGAACAGGAGAGATCTTCTCTGGTTTCACAATGTGTTCAGGTGGTGATTTTTGTTAAATTACAATCCACTTTGGTTCAGTATAGTCTGATACTTGACCTGGCAGGCACCCAGGATCTGGAAGGTGAAAGGAAACACAGTAGGTAATATCACAACAAACTTCTGCCAAATGGATGTTAGAGGGAAATTCCATTTTTTGTTGTAGATTGTATTAAAATTTCTTATTGCAGTGAGGGCAGTGACAGTATCCAAGGGCTGCTTTGCTCAGCTTTCTGTTCCTCATGCACAGCTAACAAGAAACCTGTGGGGTAGAAAACTTCTTCCAGCTCCTGAGGCCTCCCTGTATCAGGGAAGGCTTGTTCCTAGCTGAGAGAGGAACTGAGGTGACACTAGGGAATAAAATAAGGCTTTGTGTATTTTTTAGAATGAAGCTTACCTTGACTTTTAAACAGGTGACAAAAAGTCAAGTGGAGTGGTACAAGTTGCCTGTTAATGTTCCCTGTGTGTTAAGTCTCATCAGAGTGGATCATCTCCTAGGAAGGTTTTTGCATCATCTGGGTTAGTATTAGAATGACTCTCAGAGCAGACTGTGCTTCTGTCCTGTGAAGGAGCTGATGGAAAGGCTGAAAATAAGAAATCATATTCTGCTTAAAAAAATTATCTGACATTTGCATGTTTTAGAGGAGCCACTACAGTTTCAGAGTCTCTTTCATCCAGAGGTATTAGGCACAGAAACACCTGTTTCTACAGGTGGGGAGGGAAGTGAGAAACAGAAACCCTTTTGCTATGAACCTTCTACTTTCCTTAGCCACACAACTCTTGCAAGAAATTACAAAGCCAAGGGGGGGTGACAAACATGATTTTAATCACTGATGCCACTTACTATGTCAGGTGCTGATTCTGGAAGCAATAGAAAAGCAGCAGGCTCCTCTGCTTATATTTTAAAGAGAATTATTCTTCTTCCATGCCTTCAGAACTCTGCTGACATCACTTGGGTCTCTGTGCATGATCTGGCTAAGTGGGCACTTTCAGACTTCCAAGCAAAACAAATGGAAATTCAAAAAGCTTGCATCTGGCCTGTTACCTCATCCTTGACCACCTGGGCTGCTTGAGGAATGCACCAGGGCATTCCCAGTTCCGTTTTGCTTGTTCTATAATAAATTAAATGACTGTCAAAAAAAGTGCAAAGAACACTTAAAGAGTGCTCTCTACAGAATGATTTGGGCTGGAAGGGATCTTAACCATCATCTAGTTCTATTCCCCTGCCATGGGCAGGGATCTTACCAACAGATCAGGATGCTCTAAGTCCTGTCCAACCTGGCCTTGAGCAATTCCAGGGATGGGGCAGCCACAGCTTCTCTGGGCAACCTCTCCCAGGGCCTCACCACTCTTTTAAGTAAATAATTTCTTTCTTAACACCTAATCTAAATCTCTTTTAGTTTAAAATCATTCCCCCTTGTTCTGTCACTGTCAGTGTACAAAGTCCCTCTCCCTCTTCTTTATAACTTCCCTTTAAGTACTGAAAGGCTTCGGTCTCCCTGGAGCTTCCTCTTCTCCAGGTGAAAACCCCCAGCTCTCCCAGCCTGGCTCCAGAGCAGAGATGCCTTTGGAGGATCTTTGTGGGCTCCTCCTCTGCTCCAACAGGTTCATGCTTTTCTTGTGCTGAGGAGCCCAGACTCGGGCAGAGTGGAGGGGGAGCAGCACCTCCCCTGACCTGCTGCCTGCTCCTCTTTTGGTGCAGCCCAGGATGTGCTTGGCCTTCTG
Source organism: Horornis vulcanius (assembly GCA_013401035.1). Lineage (NCBI taxonomy): Eukaryota > Metazoa > Chordata > Aves > Passeriformes > Scotocercidae > Horornis > Horornis vulcanius. Next base: position 34,570 of record VZUA01056963.1, read on the forward strand.
GGCCAGCCATCAGAAGGGCTCTTCTGCATTTCTTGTATGTGAATGGGGGTGCTGATTTTAACACCAGCAAGGAACAAAACTCCAAATAGGCCACTCTTATTTCCTCTACCCCTCCCGGTGCAGGAAGGACAATAAAGGAGAGATTATGGTTTGAAATAACAATTTCCTAGCAGAAAGCAGTGGAATGAGACACACAATAACAACAGCTGTATTAATAGCAAAAATATACAAAAGGGAAGGTGTTTTACCCACAAAAGGGTATTCACTGTGGGGAACAAAAAACCCATGGTGGCAGATGCTTCCTGTTGATCATGCCTTTGTCCTGAGTCCTCTGTCCTGCTCCCTCTGTCCTGTTTCATGTAGTATTTGGGAAATCAGGGCACTATGGGGAGGAAAGCTCCCATGAATGGCCCCCCCAGCCTGAAAACAACAAAAACCAGAGACAAACAACCCCCAGAAGCTCTGTTGTTCAAAGCAGGGTTGTGTAGCCACTTCTTTGAGCTCAGTTTTCTCAGATACTTGTGCTGCCACTTTTCCACTGTTTGGGGGGGGGAAATGTCCCTGCTGGGGTGCTGACCTCGTGCCACCTGGGCCTGGGGGCTCAGCAGCACCTCAAAGCTGTCCCTTCAGCACCACAGCCTCCGTCCAGAGGAAATGGGGGGAGGAAGCAGCAGAGGAACTGAGGTCACCAGAGCTGACTGAAGACAATCCCTCTGCTCTGGCAAGTGAGGCAAGGTGGTGAGCTTCCAGTTCCAAACCCCCAGCTTTCCTTGCCCAAAAAAACACACCCCAGTGGTGATGTGTGTGGTGTGGAATAAACAACCTGCTCACCTCCATACTCCACCTCCCTTCTCTGTAACTGTGACAACTGACAACAACCTGTTCCTCAGGTATTGAACAACCTGTGTGTTCAATAAAAGATCCCTGTGAAGCCAAGATACACATGATCTATCAACTATCTGTCATTGTCAAAAAAATGCCTCTTTTTCACAGCCCTTTTTCTGAATTATGCACAGCCAGGCTTTCCTTCTGCTTTAATTATCAATAGTAAAAGATAAAATGCAGTTTTTTCCCATTCACCCTTCCTGGATAAAAGATTTTTTTAGTAGTGCTCCACATACAGGCAAGAAGGCTGCTATCCTCTGTGTTAAAAACCAGACAAATTCAGCCACAAATTCAGGAAAGCTAGAAGAAATTTAATTGTAATGACAGTGTTTCTTTTAATCTAATCACTGATGATCCCTAAATCCTACTATGTAGCACTTGGTAAAAGCAAAGAACAAAGTATTTTTAAAAATTGCATATTGACACCATTTCTGTTTCTGTGGTTTGCATAGTAGCCCCTTGTCATATTATCTACTTTTGACTGAAGTTTTACTACCTGTTATGGACTTTTTTTCAGAAGACCAAAGGATAACTTAAAAAGGAGAAAAGAAAGGTACAAGTACGTGGCTTTTTTGGAGATGCAATTTCCTAACAAACTTCATTGATGAGCCCGCTTACTGCATTTTCATAGAGTACTGCCAGGAGTGGTTTTACAGCTGTCTGCTACAAGCATAACAAAAAGGAAGATTTAAGCAAGTTCTTTAGTATTTTTTTGTATTAAATATCTGTTTATGGGGAGTCTAGAATGGGAGCAGGCTTCTAATATTACAGTGAAGGTAAATTACACACCACACAAGAATGAATGATGTTCAAGGAAGTACATGATTCTATGGCTATAATTTTAATTTTTTATAGACAGCCACAGTTCATAGAATTTGAATATGGTACAAATCTGCAAAATGGCTGAACCCTCCATCTACCTTGGTATTTGTAGTGGTGCTCTTGTTACAAATTGGAAGGTCTTGTTCAGGTGCTTGGTGGTAAAACAGATAAATTCACCTATATTTGTTTTCAGTTCTGTGAGGACCACATGAAATAGAGCTCTGCTGCCAAAGCTTTTGGAGAGTGAGCAAGCACTGCACACTCTGAAGTGCCCTGATCTTCCCTTTGCAGTTGTACCATGATTTATTTCACTTTTCAAAATATGGTATCTTCAAGTCTTTCCTTGGTTCTCATTTATAAATATGTTTGCTTTTAAATGTATTTGAAGTATTTCACAGAAGTATAAATTAGCCAGTCTCTTGTGCTGCTTCTGTGGCCAGGTGATGTGCATCGTTGTGAAATCCAAATGTATCTTCTGCACAGATTTGACAACAACCGTTTGTGCCAACAAAACCTGTTTATCATTAATTCAGACCTCAGTACCCTCAAATGACAGAATTTACAGGTAAGATTATCCACATAATTCTTTGATTGAAATGATGGTTATTTCTAACATTTTATTCAGAATGTACATTCTTGTGTGAATGACTATTCACTGAAACAGTCCAGAACTCCAGTTTTGGTGGAAATGTGTCCTCACTGGTCACTAAGCAGATTTATTTCTGCTTCAGGTATGAACAAGAAAAATAAGGGGTTTGGACTTTATTTGAAGCATTTCAAACTAGATTTCAAAATATATGCACAATTTACTAGCAACAACAATTTTACAATGTAAAATTCTAACTGGTATCTCTTTTTTTTTTTTCCAAGGAGAAAACACCTGATTTTTTGAGTTACAGGACGTGTACATTAATTCTCTACGATAATTATGTTTGGGCTAGAAATTAATGACAAGCAGAACTATTCTTTTTATCTTGTTCTAAGATATAGTCAACGGTGACTAGATACAGTCAGTGATGCAAAGGTCATTCTTTGATTTCTAAATAGATAGCTTTATAAAGAGTTTGGTGGTTTTTCATGTGTCCTGTTGATGCCTTCAAATTTGTGATTTTGACGTAAGAGTCACTCAGTTCTCATGGTTGAAAGTACCAATAGGGAGAAAACTTGAGCTAGTGATAAAACTTCACAATTCAGGCTTTTTATGGCACTTTTTTCCTCACTATTTAAACTTACTTTTTTATATTTACTTGTGCATAAGTTTATCAAAATGTGTAAGTAAGGCTTGGTGAAAATAATCTGCTATTGTAACATGCTGAATGAAGAGATGGGTTGTCATTGTTCATATGCAAAAGTTTTCTCTTGCTTTGAAATCAGAGAGGGGAAAATCACCCTTAACCCACATATTGGTGTCTTTTCCTTCTATTTTTTGAGTAACATTTACTGAAGTAATAAAATATGTCAGTTTTATAAATGCTTAAAAATGGTGCTGCAAATGCCGTGACTTAAACATGCATTTTCTTTTTTCTCAAGACCAAAGTTAACAGCATTTGATCAGAAAGACAGATAGTGTCTGATGTTAAAATCTTTCCAACCTCGGTTACAAAAATAGCACCACAAAGATATCACACTTACAGCTGCAATGTACATGAAGTTTACATGACCTAAAAGATCAAAGCTGAATGATGTATGGCTGAAGGTGGTGCAGTTCAGCTGCAATGTAACAGCTATTTCTAAGTTCAAGCCAACCACAGCTTCTCTCAGTCTTTCCACTGCCTCCCTCAAGCCACTCAGTTGAACAGAACAGCAGATGCTGCTGTGAACACTTTGCAGCTCAAGATTTTTATGGCCTCCTTTCCCCTGCATGTAAGGAGGGTGCAGTGGTGGGCCAGGGATCTGTTTCCAGCGCTGATGGGATCAAATGAGCTCCATCTGTATTTTACACAAACCCCAGGACTGCTGGGTTTGAGCCAGACTTTGGGAGGAGCTGTGGCTCCTTCCAAGACTTGCAGAAGCTGCACTTCTGTTAGAGCTTTTAAATGCAGTACTTTTCTACATGTACATCAAGAACCACTTATTAGAAATATCCTTACTCCAAGAGGAAGAAAATCAGAAAACTGTTTTGGAGTAGGTTTTTTATTATTTTTTAAGAAATATTTAAAAAGCACTTTTTCCTCAGGGGCTGGGCTATTTACAGCTCTAACATTCTGATGCTGACACCTGCTCTATTAACATAAGCAGGTTCTTGTTCTGTGTTCCAAAAGAAAATTCAAATGTGGCTGACTTGGACAGTTCAGTTTCTAGTTCACCAGAAGATCTCTGAATTCTGTGGATTTGCCAGGGTCCTGATATTCACCTTGTTCTTCCTCAGGGAAGCGGCAGCTGCAGGCATCATCTTCCTGAACTGACTGTTCAAGTGTGTGCACTGAAGGAAAAGAACAGAATCACAGAATCAATTAGGCTGGAAAAGACCTCTGAGACCATTTACCTTTGACCATTCACGTTTGTAAACCAGACCAGAGCTCTGAGGGTTGTTACTTGAGCACCTTCAGGGACAGTGACTCCACCACTTCCCTGGGTAGCCCATTCCAATCTTTAATAACCCTTTTTGGGACGAAATTCCTCCTGTTCTCCAGCCTGGTGTAGCTTAAGGCTGTGTCCTCTTGTCCTGCCACTGGTTGCCTGGGAGAAAAGACTGACCCCCACTTGGATACAGCCACATTACAGAGAGTTGTAGAGAGCCAGCTCTGCCCTGGTCCTTTTCTCCTGATTACACAACCCCAGTTCCCTCAGCAGCTTCTCTAGATTCTTCCCCAGCTTTGTTGCCCTTCTCTGGACTCACTCCAGCACCTCAATGTTTCTTGAAGTGAAGAGCCCAGAACTGGACAAATGTCCCCTTTCTGTTTCATTTATTCAGCCATCTTATTTCACCATCCCTCAGTCATAAATATCAGGAGGAAAAAAATCTTCCAAGTTATTCTCTAATCTGAAATTATTCCTCTACACCATGTATATCTGATAAAACTAATTTATCATACTTATTTTTCACTAATTCAGCAGGGCCTGTGGTGATCTGTTTGTCATGGCAATGAAAGGAAGACCAGCATCAGGGAAACAGATTTTTTGACTGCTGTGTCTTCTGTATTTAGAGTTACACTAGAAGATTCAGACCTTGTCCTTAGGAGAGGGGAAAAGAAAAGAAAGGAAGAGAGAAGCCCCCCAAAAATTAAACAAACCAACTATAAACTAAATTGAATGGAATCAGTTTCATCTTTGTGCTGAACTCTGGAGCTTGCCAGGAGTTATTAGCTCTCAGAGAGCAGTGCTGGATTCAGGCTGGCTCTGCACCTGTGTAGCAGCACCCCCTGACTGATGTCCCCTCTCCTGCTGCAGCCAGAGTTCCAAGACACTTCAGGCCATGTGCACTCTCTCTGTGAGCAGAGAGAACTCTAAAGTGTTACAGCCACGCATGCCAAGGATGATGCTTGGAAGCAATAAACTGAACTGACCTTTAACTGGAGCAGCAAAGCTCAGCTGAGTTTTTTCATCTCTAACAAATACTTCACTTCTAAGGATAAACATGCACTTGACCTAATACCCACAGTGCTTTCCGCAATAAAAATTCCAAAACTGTTTCCCTTTCAGTTGCTTCTGACCTACAAGGCCAAAAAAAACAAAGCTATTGCAACTACCTTTGAAAGACACTTAACTTGGATTCCTGACTTCTGTCTAGTTTGAAAAAGAACTGAAGAGTGTATTTATCTTACTTTTCTTGAAGACAGCGCGTAGTTTCTTTTTCTGCCAGACACTGAAGCAGATGCACAAAGGCAGCAGAAACATTATGAATGACAGCCCAGCCACAGCGAGAGAAATCCTGATCATATCTGTCTGAACATCCTTCTTCCCTAGGAAATAAATAAAATTCTCTAAGAGTATTAACAGAATAAAATTTTACTGCCCTTGAATTAGCTGAAAACTTTGTCTCCCACTCTGCTTCTGGATCAGTCAACCCTGGAAATGCATAGAAGAAAAGAACTTTTGCTTTAAATGGAAAGTGAATGAGCTACAGTATGTTTAAGTAGGTCATAATTCTTTAGCTCCATAAGCAATATTATACAATGACTCACCTGGCACAGTGATAGAAAATGGAATTTCAAGAGATGTGGTAGGTAGAGTAGTGACTAAAGTGGGATTAACTGAAGTGTATTTGCAGATGACATCTTTTGCTGGACTTCCAGGCTCCAGGACTTGGTTTCCAGAGCACCTGAAGGACATTTACAGCAAAACAGGGGAAAGAAAGAAAAATTTAAAAATCCAATCAAGTGTAATAGATGTTTTTGTTTTAAGGTTACTCACATTGTCCAGTTTTTACAGGAGCCATCGGGCCGATCATTAAAGGTTCCATAGCGGCAAGTCCGGCAACCTTCAACAGACAAGGACAGGTAAAATTGTACAAGATAAGCATTTAAAATGCAACCCATAAAACAGTATTTTTGCCTGCTTGTACAATGTCAGAATTACTACTTCATAAGAAGCTCTGAGTATGCAAGGCAAGTCTTTCCCTGTCAGCCACAGAGCAGTACAGTACTTGGCTGCAAAGCCAGCTGATTTGGCACAGATACCACAAACCATGCCTGACTCCCGAGTTGCCAGTTCAGTTTCCCTCATGCTGGCAGCCAAAGAGCTGCCATGCAAAGGGAACTAACTGGTGCATGATTTGAGCTGTAGCAGGGCTCAGAGTGTGGTGGGTTTGTCTGCTCCTGAGCTTACTCCACACACCGTGCAAAGTATTTAGCAGCAGTGGCAGCTTTTATCTTGCAAGGTCCTTCCTCTCTCTGCTTCTGCACTGTGCAAGAAGCAGCGTGTCTGTGTCGTGTGCAGGAAGCAGAGGAGCTTTCAGCTGCTGGGGAAAGGTGATCCTACCATTCCTGGTGCTCTCCTGGCCCACGCCACAGCTTCGGGTGCAGTAGGTGCAGCCGTCGCCGCCGCAGCGATAGCCTTTCTTGCACGTGCATTCAGCATCGCTTGTTGAAGAACACGCTTTTAAATACTGAAATAGTCCTGCAAGGGGAAAACGACTTTCAGGTTACAGCATGCCCAGCGTGGTGCAGCAAAGGCTCGGACCTTTGCTCTCACAAAAATCAGGCTGGTGGCTTCAGCGAGCAGCCCCGCAGAGGGGCAGCGTTATCCGGCCAGTGGCGCGGGCACGTCGTTGCCACAGGAGCTCACAGCAGGGCTGTCGGTACCTTGGCACTGCCGACACATCCTGCAGCCGCCGCGTCCCGCCGCGCTGGAGAAGGTGCCGGCCGGGCAGGGCAGGCAGGACGGGGCCGCTCCCCGTGCGCAGTCCGCGCTCGCCACGAAGGTAGCCATGGCTCGGAACGGGGCGGCTCGGAACGGGGCGGCGCGGCCGGCGGGACTGCGCGCGGGACACCCGGCACCGGCCCTTAGCGGCCGCCCCCGGGGGGCCTGGCTGCGTCATCCCGGGGGCGGCAGGGAAACCCCGGCGCGGCGGGACTTTCCGGACCCTCTCACAGGCGCGACCCCTCAGCTCTGACGGGCAGAGCCCGCAGAGCTCTCTCAGCGATGCCGGTCAGCGGTCGCCCTTTTCACCACCGGGGCTTCCCGGTGAGTGCCGCGCGGAATCCCCGTGAGGTGAAGGGTGAGAGGCGGGGCCGGCAGGCCGCAGCCGTGCGCGGAGATGCTGAACCACATGGCACGACCGGGACACGCAGGGAACAGCCGAGCGCCGCGCTTCGGCCACGAGCGTGCGGAATTCCCCCGGCCCCAGGGAGCGCGCACCGGGCGGCACGGGAACCGCGCGGCCCCGCCCCCTGCGGCCCCCCGCAGCCAATCTCCGGGCCTGGCCCCACCCCCTGCACCTCCCCGCAGCCAATCCCCGGCCGCGGCCCTGTCCCTCAGCCGGTCCCGGAGCGCGGCCAGGAGTAGACGCTGAGAACGCTGAGTTGAAACTGAGAGGCGAACGTACCTTCCGTGTGTGTGTGCCCGGCGCAGGGGCAGGCAGAGAAGGACCAGCTTGTCCGGGGTTCTGAGCGGAGTCCGCTGCCGGCAGCACACAAAGCGCCCCGTACTGGGAGCTGAACCCCGCACCGATCCCAGGAGAGCCCTCAGCAAAGTCCTTCCCCATCACCGGCTCTCCTCACCTGGACTTGAGCCGCTCTGCCGGAGCTCTCGTGAGCCCGGCACCCAGGAGCCAGACCGGGCCTGCCAGTACCTGCGAGCAGGCTTTTGTACAACAGGGCTTTGCACTCCTAAAGGTCCCGTTAACAGCTCTGTCTGTCCTTTAAAACACCGAAACTCCTTAAAACCGGGGGCAACATCATCCCTGAGCCACAGCCATTCCCTGTGCACCGTGAGCCTCGGGATACAGAAGTGCCGGGCAGAGGGCAGAGGGCGCCGAAGAGCCAGGCTGGGTTCTGCTCGGTACGTGTGGGGCTGCCCGAGGGGCAGCACCAGCGGCAGCAGCAGCTCGGTTCGCGGTCGCGCCGGCCTAGGAGGTGACTCTTGTCACCGTGGTGAGCACCGGAGCGCTGTCAGCGCTCCCAGAGACCGTGAGAGACGCGGAGCGCGTTGGCAGCGCAAAGGCAGCGGGGGCGAGCGGCGGGGAGGGGCCGGGGCGGAGCGCGGGCGGGGCCGGGGCGGAGGCTCCCAGAGCCGCCCGCGGCCCCGCTGAGGTGAGTGTGAGTTGTGTCCGCCGCCGCCGCGGCCCCCGCGGGCCCGGAGCGCAGAG
>VZUA01056963.1:43039-71155 GCA_013401035.1 Horornis vulcanius
GCGGGCGGGGGGTGTCGGTGTGGGCGGAGGGTCCGGCGGCCGGGCGGGGTTGCGGTGCCCGGGCGGCCGCGTTCCGGGGCCCGACCCCAGCGCCGTGCCCGTGAGGCGGCCTCGGCCCGGGCAGGGCCTTGTGCCGTCCCTGCTGCGTGGAATGGCGCCGTGTCCCCGAAACGAACGGATGAAAGCGCAGGGATGCGGCCTTTCCACCCGGGCTGGCTGAGCTGGTGCGCCTTCAGCCGGCCCCTGCCTGTGAATAGCGGGCTCTGTGGTCGGGACGCTGAAGGGTGTGATTTTTTTTTTTAAAGCCACCATCTCCAGAAAGGCACGTGTACCCACGCAGGGTAATACGTTTGTCTGATAGGTTTGAGGCGGCCTTAGCTGGCACTGAGGAGCAAATGGGAGACTGGCATTTCTTATGTGTAGGTAGCTTGTTAAATGACTTGTTAAATGAAGTTCCTGTTAGGTGTGTGTAACTTAGGTCTGCCTTCTCAAAAACTGTCTTTCCGTAATAGTGGGATAGCTATTTACATATGCACCCACATGCTCAATGCTCAAAAATTTGGCAGTGTTGTACAATAAATATCTAACGGCGCTATGGAGAGACTGTATTTTTGCAAAACTAGGGAAAAGAGTCTGGATCAGGTGTCTGTTTTCATCCAAAGAATTAATGAAAGGGATGCAAACTGTGATCTAGACTAATTTTTTTTCAGTAAAAAGCAAATGCAGCATTTCTGCATGGTGGCTATTCAGGTAGCTTTTTGCTAGTCAAATTCATATGAAAATTTTGCAGAATCAATGTGTACCCTTAAGACAAGCTATTAAGAAGCTCTAGATTGTCCTGAAGTTATTATTAATACCTGTGATTTGGGTGTACTTGATCAGTGGTCTTTGCACTGATAGTACATAAGCTGTACATAAACATAGGATTTGGCACAGTGTATTATTCTGCTTGGGTTGATTCAGCATGCTGAAAACAGATGAAGTTAAAGCGAGGTGAGGATCATTTTATTTTGTCTAGGCACCTAAAACATGCATCACATTTTTTGAAGAACTCCCAGGTGGTACGTGCAGGTCCCTGCATAGGACAGAAATCTCTGTCTTCTAGAGTAGTAACCTGTGAAATACCTTCTCACGTCACAGATGCTTTCACAGACTTCTCTCAGACCTGTATGAGTTAGTGGGTATTTTACAACCTTCAAATGGAAATTTGGCCATTCACCTCAACTTGAATTTGGAAGCTAAAAAAAAAAAAATGTCTTAAGCCTGTTTTTTTTCCATTTGCTAGATCTTGTGGTCTGCTCCCCCATCACACATGTGCGCATGTGTTTCTGCCCCCACAAAGTTGCAAAATAACCCAGAAAATCTGTTGGTGAGATTTTGCAGGGGCACTGGTCGAGTCACTGTTAAGTCACAGGAAACTCCTCATGAAGCATGCTATGTGGAAACTGAAAACCAGACATGAGGTCAAAGCTCTTGCAAGCCCTTTTTGTAAGTGCTGGCCTGGGTAGGAGTCAATGGTCTCGGAATGACTGAGGGTGTGCAAATTGAAAACAGCTCTGCCACCCACCCTGAGCCCCTCTCTCTGGCAGACACAGGTCATGTAAGGTTTTGATTAGGCCAAGCTGCTTCCTCTTCTGGTGCTGATGTGCTGTGCCTCCCACTTGCATAAGTGCCTTCATCTTTTAGGTATCGTACTGCATTATTTTTAAAAAGCTCCTTAGTTAAATGGGATTGCTGTGAATATTGATTTAAGCTAGTGAACCATTTTGAGGTGGTTTACGTGAAAGAACACACAAAAGTACAAAGTACTGTTCAATTTCAACATAAGGGAGGATTCATATGAGGGGATTTGCCTTCTAACCACATTCTCTTTCTGCCCTCAGCCCCTTCCTTCACAACCATCTCCCTAACAGCAGCACCTCAAGACATGGCCTCAAAGAGAGCATTGGTGATTCTGGCTAAGGGGGCAGAGGAAATGGAAACTGTAATCCCCACTGATGTTATGAGAAGAGCTGGAGTGAGTATGCAGACAGTGAAAAATCTTTGGGAGTGCCTGGTCAAGGGGAAATCAGTGCCTCAAGTTGATGTTCATTGCCAGGAATTCAGTGTGTGGTCTGTTGTGTGAAGTGGAATTTTACCCTTATCACCTTACTGGTTAGCAAATAGTTGTGCCATGCACCTAATGAGCGTGCCTGACAACTGACATTTGTTGGTAACCTTTCAAAATGCAGGTCTAATGTGGGCTAGAGCAAATATTTCCAGTAAATCCTACTTTGTCAGAAAGCACAGCTACTTCCATGTAGAGTAACTGGAAGTGCCTCTTTTGTAGGGTTTGGAAAAGCTCAGTACATTACAGCTCATGACATTGCACAGCTTTTCTTGAGCTACTTTGGAAATTCAATTATTAACTACATTTCTCTGTTGGGATTCCTCACTCTGTTACTCTTGCTGTTGTAGGAGCACACTGTTACCATCTCATTAGGAAAGAAAATAATACTTTAAATAAACACACCAACTTCACTTATATTGAAATGACTGAAATAAAAATTACCTTCTCCCACCGCCTTTGTCACTCCATCACTGTGCTCCCCATTTTGGCTGTCATAAGAGGAACAAGCTCTCAGTACGGCCTTGCTTGTTCTTTGTACTGCTTAAGAACTAATATATAAGAAAAATACCCCAAATTCTTGTTTTGTAATAACATATTTGTTCTCCTGTTAGATCAAGGTGACTGTTGCAGGCCTAACAGGAAAAGAACCAGTGCAGTGCAGTCGGGATGTCTTTATTTGTCCTGATGCCAGTCTTGAAGATGCCAGAAAAGAGGTTGGTCATCTCCCTTCTCTGATATAATGGCCAGCATAGTCCTTCTCACAGTTTCTGAGGTGAATTTGGAAAGCTTTTGCATTACCTTTGGACATACGTTGCATGTTGTGTTAATTCTTTGTAGCAGTGAATTACAGAACTGCACATTCCACTGTACCCCTCTTCAGTGATATCCTCCTTCAAAGCCTGCTAAGTTCAGACAGATTTCTTAGTTCTGCCCAGGTATTTGTTTCTGCAAAGCATCAATCAGAGAGCTTTGTTTTTCCAATTAGTTGGCTTGACAAAACACTGTGATTTGGACCAGCTCAAAAGCTCTGATGGGAAGCTAAATAATGTTATAGTTTGACCTGTTCAGTAAGGTTGGAGCAAAACCACTTGTCTTTACAACACAAGAGCTGTTGCTTGCTGAAGCTTTTAAGTGCACTAGGCTTAAAAGTCAGTTCTGTGAGAGCCTTAATTGATAATAGGCTTTTCCTGGAACAGGAAATGGTTTTTTTTCATAATTGGAACTGTTTTTCTGATCATGTTCAGTGGAAGAAAAGGTAGGTTTCTTTGCTTGCCACTTGAATCAGCTGCAGTGGTCTTCAAATGGTGTAATGGATGTAAGCAGTGTAATGTATTTTTCTCTATTCAACAGAACAGTTTTATCTTTCTTTGTTTAGGGGCCTTACGATGTTGTGGTCCTGCCTGGGGGGAACCTTGGAGCTCAAAACTTGTCTGAGGTAAAGTTCTGGCATTTTAAAAATTGATGGGCATTCTCTTGAGTAGTGGGGTGGTCAGCACTTGCTTAGTAATCCTGCAGATTCAGTTCAGCTTCTAAAATTCTCTTCTGAATGAATCAGTAAACTAATTGCTAATGGTCTTAAGTTTTCTTGTGATTATATAGGTGGGACTACTGGGTAAGTTCTTGGCCATGAGTACGTAGTAAAACAGAATAGAAAGGGAAAGGTGTTGTGCATTATGGGAAGATCTCTCTCATATTCATATGAAGATGAAATGGTTGCAAATGAAGGTTTGTTGCTGCCCAAACCTGAGGCACTCTGCTCCTTTGCAGAATCCTGTCTCTGGTGCGAACTCCTTGTGAACTCCTTGTGGAAGGCAGGCAGACAAACAGATCTACAAATAGGGTTTAGGTGGTATCTCAGAGTTTGTAAGCCATGGAGTATGAGACAAATATCCAGTATAAATCTTAGGAAGATAGAGACTGTCTGGAGATATCTTATGAATACTATTTTCTGTTGGTCCTGTATTTTCAAACAACTTTATATTAAAAAAACCCCACTGTTTTTAAAGAAAGTTAACCAGCTTTCATGTGGGTCAAGTACTTCCTTGCAGCTCCTTTTGATTTCCTTCCTCTTTCCTTCTGGGGCAAGTATGTCTTGGTTTCAGTTTTCCTCCTTCTTAATGTTCTCATTGCCCTCTGTCCTGAGTCAGGGAAGGAGGATTCCAGTTGGTTTTCTGTACAAACCATGTTTATGAAATTTTAATGAAAACTGTTTCAACCATGCTTCAAATAATCAACCCAAACAATGACTTGTGATGTTTCTTCATACAGTCTGCTGCTGTGAAAGACATTTTGAAGGACCAGGAAAGCAGAAAAGGCCTGATTGCTGCAATATGTGCAGGTGGGTTAACAAAGTGTCTTCCTTTGTGAAGCATTTGGATATTTTGAAGGAACATGAAGACAGTTTCTGTCTTCAAAATCTGTGATCCTGTAATTTAGTTCCAGGAATTTGTGCCTGTATATATAGATATATGTATACAGGTTTCAGCATCTGATTTCTTTTTACATTTAATAGGAGAGAAATCTCTAAAATAATTGTGAACACTTATCCTGCAAGTTCTGTTTGTTATCTAGTTTCTTCCAATCAGTTGTGTTACTGTCTTTAAAATTAGTGAAAGGTAGTGTGCTAGGATTTATTATAAAAGTATGTGCTTATTCTGGTGATCTTTCTGCAAGTATACTGCACTGGCAGAATGTCATCACTGTAAAATTATCTCACATAACCACTTCTGCCCTTTAGCTTCAGAAAGAAGGCCAGAAATATAGAATTACAGTCTCACCCTTCCTGAGCTGCAGCAAAAAATGGACTTGGTTTGAGGAGAGTGTTGTCTGCTTACATAATCTGCACAGCTTGGTGTCCAGATCATGAACTTTTTAAGATTTGTGTTTTAAAAAGCAAGGTGAAAATTTTCCAGTAGTGCAGTTGAAGGCTGATCTTGGGACCTGAAGCTGAGAGTGAGGAGAGAGATGATGAATACATAAAAGGCTGCCAGAGTGTGTTCCAGGAGGGGGTTTTCACTTTTGATTTTTGGGACATTGCTGGGGGTGTTTTCTGCTTTTCTTCTTCATTTAGGTGCTAGGCACACAGAGCTGTGAACATTCCTCAACTTGACAATGATATTCTCCTGCTTCTTTATCTTGCAGACCAATCCAAATCCACACCTGCCCAGCCTTTGCTGGTAAGCAGGATGATTCTTAGAGGTCATTCCAACTGAACACAAAAGAGGTTATTTCCTGTACTAAATCCAGAATTAAATGAATCAACAGAAATGAAACTCATGTCAGACAAATCCTGCCTTCAGTTTCTTTTGGAGTTCCCATTAGGATTTCCTGTCTGATGACTTAGCACTTCTTGACACAAATTCTTTCCTCAAGTCAAGCCAAATAGGGAGTATGAGAAGAAAAGAGAAACTCTTGAAACCGAAAACTGAAGTTAGTCCATGATCTGTCCAAAATACTGCTTGACAAACAACTGCAGCATGTAGAGACTTGCTCAAATGAAATCCTATCTATTAAGTCTCTTAATTCAAGGTTTAACAAGGTTGTAAAGTAATTGTAGGCAGTTAATGTTCAGATTGAAATGCAGACCTTTTGTTTCTTAATGTCAAGCAGTTTTAAATGTCTGGAAGTGGGTTGTGCCTCAGTCCTTCAAAGGCAGCTCAGGCATGGGTGGGACATCAGTGTGAACTGTAATGTGAGAGCTCTTTGCTTCAGAGCTGGAAGCAGTTTCTATAAAAGTAGTCTGTCCACAGTGAGCTTTGACCCCTGGCTGCCCAAATGTCTGTTCTTGTAAGTGTTTGTAGCAGAAATCAGTTCCTCACTGGTGCAACTTTGTGTTCTTGCAGGTCCTACTGCCCTTCTGGCACATGGGATAGGGTATGGAAGCAAAGTCACAACGCATCCCTTGGCCAAAGACAAAATGATGAATGGGGGTATGTTTCTGTCCAAGTCCTTCTCAGATTTTCTTTTTCTTTTTTTTTTTTTTAATCTGAATCCACAATTTAAAGAAAGGAAAGGAGCTTTTTTATCTTATTTTTCTCACTGAATTGAGTCTGTATCACCAGAAAATAGAGGGCTCTACTAACATTCCCATCCTTGGGGGAATTCTGCTGCTGCTATGATGTTAGGAGCATTTATTGCCTTGTCCTCTTGAGGCTGAGCCATCTCTTGCCCCTTTGGTTCTCAGTCGTCCCAACAGCAGATTCTGGGAGAACCTTTCCCGCTCTGCTGTGAGTATTCCTTTGGCTCTGTGGCAGCTGATGACTCCACACTTCTTTCTCCAACCAAAGGGAAGTGATAATGAATGCTAGGAAGGTCACTCTGTGAGCATTAATGAGGCTGGAGGTGAGCAGATGGGTTCTTCCAATATCTTCTGCATGCATTTGGAAAAAAAGAAATTAGTGAACAGCTCCAGAAGAGCAGTCTGACTTCCCGAGGTAACCTCATGGGGGCTGAGAGGCTCAGTGGGCGCTTCCTGAGGAGCTTTTAGAGTCAGAGGGGCATTCCCACACCTTGGGAATGAGCTCCCTTGTGGGCCCTGTTGCTCCCTGAGGACAGCAGGCAGGGATGAGCTGCAGAGGGGCAGTGCTGAGGTCTTTGTGCCCTCTGTGGCAGCTGTAGGCACCGTGCTGGAATTCACAGAATTCACAGAATCACCGGGTTGGAAGAGACCTTGAAGATCATCGAGTCCAGTCCATGCCCTAACACCTCAACTAAACCATGGCACCAGGTGCCACATCCAGTCTTTTTTAAAACACATCCAGGGCTGGTGGCTCCAGCACCTCCCTGGGCAGGCTATTTCAGTACTTTATCACTCTTTCCATAAAACCTTTCTCCTAATATCCAACCTATATTTCCCTTGGCACTGCCTGAGGCTGTGTCCTGTCCTTCTGCCAGTTGCTGCCCGGAGAAAGAGACCAACCCCACCTGACTACAACCACCTTTCAGGGAGTTGTAGAGAGTGACCAGGTGACCCCTGAGCCTCCTTTTCTCCAGGCTAAAGAGCCCTCTAGGGTGGACTCTGACCCTGTTGCTGTTGTGTGTTCCCCAAGCACACTACTCCTACTCGGAGAGCCGCGTGGAGAAGGACGGGAACATCCTGACCAGCCGTGGGCCTGGCACCAGCTTCGAGTTTGGCCTGGCCATTGTGGAAACACTGCTGGGGAAGGAAGTGGCTGAACAGGTGAAGGCACCTCTAATACTGAAAGAGTGAAATCCTGGAGTGGCATAGGCACTAGGACAAATTTAGAGAGTCTTATCCTTTGTAGAATAACTGTAATGTGCACTGTTGTAAATACACTTTAATTGTGGGTGAAATTAGTAACTGTACTTACCTGAACTGGGATACCTTAACAAACCAAAGGTCTTCATTTCTGGAAAAAGATCCTGTTAGCAACAAGCTTCATCACAAAAAAGCAGCCAGCATCTAATAATCCTAGTTAGTTCTTGGATGGCATTTAAAAATCACATGGAAAAATGTTTGCTGAGTAAATAAAAATGGAGCATCCCTACTGGTGTGTTGTTCCTTTCTGTGTTTTCTCCCAACCCAGACCCCTGAAACCTTTTTATCACCATGTATTATTCAAAACAACATCTCTTTAGAGCCTCACACAGACATTCTGAAGTCTGAGCTGAAATGAGAAGGTGGCCAAGCACTGGAACAAGCTCCCTAGGGAGGTGGTCATGGCCCTAGGCCTGCCAGCATTCAAGAAGTGTTTGGGCAGCATTTCTCACAACACTTCTCTTGGCTTAACTTTGAGGTTGCCCCATGTGGAGTCAGGAGTTGGTTTTGATGACCTTCATGAGTCTCTTCCAACTCAGCATATTCTCTGATTTCTCGTAACCTAGAATTAGTTAAAACAATATTTAATTTCTCGTGTACAAATAAGGCAAATAACTGGTATTAATTTTCTGAGAGTGTTGGAACTAAATTAAAAGTGTGAATATTCATACCTTGGCAAGCACCCCAGAGTTCATGTAGGTTGAACATGATACCTTGAAATTTGTCTTCTGCATTAAATGATTGCAGATCCATTGAGCTATTTGGGCAGGTAATAATCAGCATAAAGCATGAAGTTTGGATTTGGTAAAATGCCACCGGTAGCAGTGCTTGTTTCTGCTTACTAAAGATTGGAAATTGCTACAAGCCTGGCTTAAGTGAGGCTTTGTCAGTTTAGAGGAGTTGCAGGACAGGTCTCTGGAGGAAGTAATGGAGCTGTATTCCCATGAGAATTAAGAACTTGGCATCAGTTTCCATCTTTGCTACCTTTCTTTCACCAAATCATTCTGGTGTTACCTGGCTCTGTCAGCAGTCATACTTGAGGATGGCACCTCACTGGACTCTGAAGTTACCCCAGCATCTGGAGATCTGGTTCTGCAGACATCTGAAGTGCATAGTCTGAACTTTAGAAAATGACTGCATAGGAGTCTTTATGATTGCTTATTTTAATGGGAAACAAGTTCACTCTCAGTTACTGCATTTTCGTAATGAAATACATGGATACTTTTGCAAATTTAGAATTAAAAAATGTCTGTGTTGTTAATAACTACTGGAAGAACTGCTTCAACTCTATGCTGTCTCTTAATTTGTTTAGGAAATATTTCATATGTTTCTCCAGCTTTGAAATACGCTCAAGATATGCAAAAGTTGTAATCTGTGTAAGATTTTACATGTTTGTGTGGTAAATCTGCACATCTAACTGGTATTGCCATGCAAATGTAAACCAAATGATGGAAAGAGTCTTTGTCCTAGAATCTGGAATAATTACTTGGTTTGTAAATGGGCATGATTCAGAATACAGGAAAAGCTCTCCATTCCTGGGTGGCAGCACTGCTTTGTAACATTAGAAGGAAGGTATTTCCATGCTTGTATTGTTTTTAGTCTTGCAGAGATATTTTAATACAAAGCATTAGCAAAGTGGCCATAAATTTGATTATAATTTTTTTTCTCCAAGGCTGAGGGAGTTCAATTTACAGAAATGAGGTTTTCAGTGTGTATATTTGGGCTTTCCCACTCCCATTAAAATGGTAATAGGAAAAACACTCAGAAAAATGAGCCTAGAGCCCATGGATGTATCTGCTTAACTTGGCAGATTCTTCCACCGTGTTCAGCTTGGTAAATAAAATACTGTAGTGCTGCTTGCATCACAGTTACCTTCATAGAGCTGACCCTATTCTCAACCTTTTACATTGCAGATGTCCAGCAAACATGAATTTACTTGGGTTCTCTTTCTGTGTCATTAACTTGGTCTTTCAGTTAGGGTAAGTAAGTGTATGAACTAAGATTAGGCTAATTTTCCCCTTAAGGGATAAGTGTTAAGAAGGAATTTGCTAATTTGAGGGGGAAAAAAAGTTGCCTTCCAGTTAGCTAAATGCTTTTTTCCTCACATTTCAACATTTCTTTTCATAAAATCCTCTTTTACCTGCTGCTGAAAGATGAGCTGAGCTACTTTTCTGCTCATTGTTTCAGGTACACTAGAAACTTTGTGCCTTTTTATTATTCACAAGCTTTAGTTTTAGAACCTGTGGTAATTGGGTCTTGCTGCCACTGAGCTCAGCATAAACTGAAGGGAATGCATCCACTCTATCTAACATTTGCATTTTGTTCCCTGCCACCTGGAGGGTTTGGGAGTTGGTTTTCCTGACAAGAAAGCAGCCAGTTGGTATCTGCTGTATGCCTCAGATCATCTCTCAAGAATGATGTGGGTTGTTTTTTTCTCCTGATTCTGGTTCTGTGGACTTGAATGCACCACTGAGAATGAGTTCTCTTAGGGAATTGAGTATTATATGGCTTAGGAGCAGGAATGTACACCAGAGGGCATAGAAGCTGGAGCCATCAGTGAATACTTGGTGATGAGAAATATTTTCATTCAGACTGACAAGCTTCTAACTGAAGAAGAGGCAGAAGTAACATGTGGAGAGTGAACAGCCTGGTTCTGTTGCAGTTCTTTGCAAGTTTCTTTCCAAAAGTGGAAAGTGAAGTGCACAGGACTGTACTGTGGGCAGGAGCAAATCCTGTCTCAGGAATATGTCCCTCTCAGCAACAGAGAAAGGCTGCTTTTCTAGAGACACAAAGGTTTACTATTAAAATATTTAAATATTTTACAAATATTTACTTTTAAAATGGGTGGAGACAAACCATAACGGATACAAACCAGCCTGCACACTAGTACTTAAAGCTGTAAAAGCACACAAAGGATTATGCTTCATCCAGTAATTACAAGCCTTGGACAGCTTGCTAGCTATTTATGTATATGCTTACCATTTGGTATGAAACAGTGACTGTCAGAACAAAGAATGGTTACTTAATATGATTATTTTGTTTGCTCTTTCAACAAAAAGAAGCATCATGATGCAAACATAAGCAGTGATCCCAAAATGATAAAAAATACCTGTCTTCCAGCAGCCTGGATGACACATGACTTGGTATGTGACAGAGGAGTAGGAAGGTGTCAACAACAGAAATAATCCCTAGCACTTTATCCATTCATGTTCTCATACTCTGCCTCCAGAAGAAAGGATGTGTTGCTGTTATATGGAGACTACATTTTAGTAGGGCATGGGATGCAACATTAGAAGTTTGAAAAGCAACAAAACGCTGGGCAAATTAATAATTTGCTGCCCAAAATTGTAGATGATCTTTTATCATGTTTAGAATGTGCTCTTGCATATGGTATGGAAAGAAAGGAAAAAGAGTAAAATGAGAGCAGATGTGCCTCCCTGCTGGCCTGATTTGTCAGCTGACAGCCTGGCTCTGACAACACTCCCTACCTCTGAACTTTGATGGATATTCTACAATTCTTGCAGCATTATCACTTGGCAGGAAATAAAAAGCTTTCTGGGAAGAACAGCAAAAAGGGACTGGCTGTCCTTGCTGACACAATTTATTTGGTCTTCAGCCTCTTCCTGCACTCTTGAGAAGCATCCAGGGAAGGGCAGGGGCAAGGAGCAGGTTGTGGGAATCCCTGCAGTGATGCTGCCTCAGACACTGGCCCAGCTCCTTCACTCAGCACAGCATTGCAGGGCAGACCTCACCCGTGTCTTCCAGGAGCATCTGTGGACACTTGGCAGAGCTCTGTGTGCAGAGCTGGCCCAGCCACACGGCCCAGATGGGAGGGAATTGAGCCCAGGACTCTGTATCCTGAGTACATTATTATTATTATAGGGACTTACATAATAATACATTATTATTTAAGGGACTAGGCAGCATTTCTGGATGTATTTTTGTGGCCACGCTTTGGGAAGCAATGCTGACACACGACAGGCTCCAGAACTGAGTCCAGACTTGGGAAAACCAGTAATCCTGTGTTTTAGGTAACACAGTTCTTCATGTTGGGGTGCACTGAGGGCTGCTCTGGGTGGTGCAGCAGGTAGGGGTTGCAGTGCTCTGTGTCACACTCAGTCTCTGTGGCAGCTCTAGGAGCCTTTCTGCTCTCTACAAGGTTGTTGTGTGTGCTAGGAGGCATCAGAGATTGAGAGGAAGCTTTTATACTTGGGCTTGTTCGTTTGCTTTACTTCATTCAACAGCTTCTAATTATACCCTTTGTACATCCTTAAGTAATTCCTCCCTACACAGGGTTTATGGCCCTCCAAGTCATGTAGATACTTCTGTACTTTTACAATTTAATTCAAGGCCTTTCCACTAATGGTAGAGGGAGGAAGAAGGAAAGTTGTCTGAAGATCTCATGCCAGCACTCATATTCTAAAGAGCAGAGTTGGGTCTAGTGAGACTTGTGTAACATTGGTAACACTAAAGTCTTACACAGCTGTGGAAGTTTCCCAGCAGGACTAGTGACATCTCTATGAAAATCCGTCTGATTTCTAAATATTGATGATATATTGAAATATTTTCAAGTTTTAATGAGTTCTCCTAAGAAACACACTGCTGCTTCCACAGACGTGCAGCTCGTCTCAGACTCATACTTTCTCCTGTATTATTTTATGTATGATGTGGAAGAAGCACTCTCACACTGAAGTCACCAGCCAGGCAAGATAGTGACTGGCAGATAGGCAGGAAGTTAGCTGCTGCCTGGGGTGGTGATGAGTGATGGGCACAGCATAATCATTTGCATTTTTCAAAGAAAATCTGCTCTTGCAGTCTTTGAGAGAACTGCAAGAGATGTTGCATTTATTTGTGCTGACTTCTCTCATGACCACATCTGATACACTACTCAGTTGTTCTTCCACGGTGTTCTGCAAAGTCATGTAGAAGGTAAGTGAATGCTTGTACTAGGAAATTAGTAATAATGAAGCTCTGAGCTCCTGGATGGGCTCACAGAGACATAGGCTTTGCTGGCAACTTTCAAATAATTTTTTTTCCTTCCTTCCTTCCTTCCTTCCTTCCTTCCTTCCTTCCTTATAGAAAACTGCAGAGCATTAACAACTTTAATAACAAAAGGAAAGAAAGGGCACTTAGGGTGACGTTCTCTGGCTGGTGCCCAGTGATGGTTCTGTCCCAATCAGCCATAATGAGGAGAGCAGATGAAGCCTTTCCCTCCCTTGCTCTCGCCCCTTGCCCTCCTGCTCTTGCTCTCCACAGGCATTTATTTCCATAGGTCATGAAGAGGAGTTGGAGGCTTTGGCCTCTGTAGCATTTGGATCTTGGCCATTTGTGCATGACCTTGCACAGGGCCTCTCAGGGGAATATTCAGTCTCATGAAATCCCCCAGGGCTGCAGCCAGCCTGCCTCCCCTTGTGCTGCTGGAGAAAGCCAGGGTTCTGCAATTGTGTTGCGTTGGTTGCTCCCTTGGAGGTGACTGCCTGGCCCAACATAAAGCTCAGGTGTTAAACTGTGAACTGAACTGCTTGTAAAACAGCTGCCTTACTCATCCTGCTGCTCCAGGGCATGCTATAGCATCCTTTCTTATCGTGGAGAGTGCTTTTGATCAGGTTGGTCCAATTAAGCTCAGATGACAGGAGAAGTGTGGCCTGCGAGAGGCAGCATGTCCAGAGCACCCTGCAATGGCCTGTGAGGTGTCAGCAGCCCGAGAGGCTGAGCAATCTCCAGCTCTGCTGTGCACTGTGCTGCGTCACCTCCAGCTCAGCTTGGACTGCTGGCCCTGCCTGCTGTCTCTGGTCTGCTCCTCCAGTGGAAATATTCCCTGTGGGGTGATGGGGGCCTTGGCTATTCCCATGGAACAATTGTGTATTTGCATCCAGCACTGGCCATGCTATGATTGACTGTAGAAGAAAATGTTCTCACATGGTCTCCTCACCCTTAACAGTACGTGTTTTAGACTGTCAGCCTTTAACAAAACACTAGCACTAAACCATTTAACCTAAATTCGGGAATTAACCAGTTCATCCTTCAGGCTAGCCCTTCTTCAGAGCCCCATGACAGTTCTCCCTCAGCCTCTGTGTTAGGCAGGAGCTCACTGACACTCACCTTGCTGGCATCCATTTTTAAAAGTGTCTCAGACAGGGCTGTCTGTCCCCATGGCTTATAACAAAGCAATGGCTTTCTTTCGTTGGGTGTTTTCACATGATGAAAAGTTACTCTGAAAAGGCAACCCTCCCTCCCACTAGCAATTGAATCCCATGGGCAACAAAATGTGTCAGGGTGTGTAATTTCACCTCTGCCCTGTGTTGTTGAAGCCTCTGCACTGCCATGTGCCTGGTGCTGTGTAGAGTCTGCATCACAGCAGCACAGTCCCAGTTCCAATTACCTAAGCTTGAAGTGCTGAGGTGTGCAACTGGGATGCAGGAAAACTTTTCTTGAATAATTTACCAAAATGATGTGGGACCAATGAAGTCACCAAGTGCAGCCTAATATGGTTCTTTCTTCTGGACCTTGCTTAACAGCCAGTAGATGACAATAGAGAGATTGCAAGGCAATGAGTAACCTGTCAGAGGCCCACTTGCTATTCACTGGTGTCTCCCTTGCACCTTGCCATGGAGCAGCTGGCCTCAACATGAGTTGATGTGGTCCTTTGTGTGAACTTCCCTGAAGCTGATAAGTTCCTGGAGACCCTTTACACCTCACCACTGCAAGGTTTATAGGGTTCTGTGTTCCAGTTGCCTTCCATAGGGCACTCAGTAGTGCTGACCCTGTCCTTGAAGTGGTTGTGAAAATAATAAACACATTAACAAAGGTAAAATAAATATAGGTAACAGGAAGATGTCTCTTGGTCACCTGGGTAGGTGGTGGGCAGGGGCAGCTATTCTGTGTCAGGCCTGATGACCCCATGCTTGATCCAGAGATTTTGTGCATAGAGAGCCCCCTATGTGGAGGTGATTAATGTGATTAGTAATTAGCATCCTTAAGCAGATTCAGAGTGGGTATGGTGGGATAATCTGGCATAGTTTCCCTTCTGGTGTTTCATGGCAGTGTATTTGCACTTTTCTTCCTTTGTGGCTTTCACATGTTAATAATTTGTGGATGACAGTTTTAATCTTCAGAAAGAAGCATCTCTTCCTCTGAATCACTTTGTAAGGAAATGAATAGCAGTCATGGTTCCCATGTTTCAGTGGCATGCCACTTAAAATTTGGAATACCTAACACCTTTTCCAAAATTAACCACAACTGGGATCAAGGTGCACACCAATATATAAATAATATAGCAACAGTCTATGAGCAATCACGGGTGTGGCTTCCATTTATGATTCAGAAAAAATAATGAGCTCTGTGGATGAAAATAGGCATTTGGGTGGGGATTATGCAAGGCCTGAATTATGATGCAGGATGGGTGGGGGTAACACCTCTTTCAGTTTACAAATGCTAATCACAAGCTCAGCAGCCAGAAATTTCTGCAGTGCTATTTAACGAATACTAATAAGTATAATTAAACGTTGTGTGCTAGATTTTCAGTGCCAGGAAGTTGTGTGAAACAGAACATTTGCTGTATGTTTTCAGTTTTAAATAAATACAAACTGTTCTGAAAAGCAAACTGACAGGAAATGCAAAGATTAGCCTACTTTGAAAACAAAAGTTTACCCCAGGAACATTGAGAACACTCAAAGAAAATCAATAGGTTACCTAACTGCAGTGCCTACAAGCAGATAAAATGAGGGCTTACCTTCATCTCCAATTTCCTTCTTGACATAATCCAGAGAGTATGTATTTAACATACATCTTGTAATAATATTAAAAGGGTTTATAAGGGCCACAGTCTGTAATCATGAGTTTGAAGGCTGGGAATTCCACCATGACTGATCTGGCCATCATCTTAAACCCTGAATTCTTGACAAGACTTGGTTTGAACACCATCAGCAACTACTCTACTGTAGTAACTGCCCTTGCAAAATTGATGGCTTTGTGTTGGACTAGAAGGATGCTTTCCTTTATCATGTCAAACTTAACACTTCACTCAGACCATTTAACAACAAAAACCAGGGCTGCAGCAGGAGCAAATGTGACGTTGTTGAGTGCTCTTCTGCAGTTTCAGGATGGTAGTAATTGGGCCTGCTGCAGTCTGGGAGTGAATGGAAAACTCTTAATGACATCAACAACAATCAGTACATTTAAATGACTGCAGACTTTAATTATGTCGTCAATCAGCATACTTCCGAATCAGGTTTACTTTCTGGTTTATCTCTTGTGATGCAAAAGAAGCTGATGATCAGCTACAGCTCTGTGTTATTTACTGACTTTATCTGTTTAACAGCAAGTTAATATGGTGAAGTTAACCTAATTGGTTTTTCAAGTCTCCTAGTACTAACACAGCCTCTTCTTTTCAGGAAAAGGTACACTGAGGCAAACATCCTTTCCTTTAGTTACCAGCCAGACTCAGCTCCTCTGGGTTGATTTGCCAGTCAGACTCACCAAGTAAAGGGTGTTCTGCAAACAGCAGAGCAGCCAAGCAGCACCAGGCAACACCAACCCTTGCCCAGGATGAAAATGACAGATGCTTTTTGCTGTCAGTGTTACTCATTGTGCTGTCACTTGTGCTGTCAATGGTTTTGAGCCTGGGGGAGAGGTCGCCCAGCACCCTCCTCCCATTCTCAGCAGCTTTGCTGCCAGACACATCTCAATGATCCTGGGTTGTTGTAGGGCTGTGCTGGATCCAGCCCTCTGGAGTTTGCTGTGGTACAGCCCCTTTGGCCCAGCACAGCTGCTCCTCCTGACACCAAGGAGTCCCCACGGATGTGGCTGGGTGGTCACAACAGGTTCCTGAGGCAAGGAGAGTGCTGAGGGCAGGGGAGAAGTGTTCCTGCTCCTTGAATCAGGGGGCTCTGAGCAGCATTGCCTTTCCACACACGCAGATCCTTCTTCTCTGCTTTAACACAAATTCCTTGACTCTCCAAACTTCAGTTTATCAAGTTGTAACTGCTTTGAAGTGTGATTATTCCAGTCAAATCTAGCTCTCAGAGGCAAGCTGTCAGGCCTTGCCCAAGTGAGTCCAAACTCTAAATATTCAAACGTGATCAGGCTGTTGCAAAAGCATGTTGTGTCCTGACAAGTCTTATCATGTGCCAGGGGATGAGCAGAGAAATGTCTTCTGGCCAGAACTTGCAAAGCTTCCCCCACAGCTCTACAGCCTTAATTACTCACTTGGAAAATGAAACACAGGTTTTGGATCATGCAGACTGTTTCCCAAAGCACAAGAATCTGGTGTCTAAGAATATATGCAAGGCTTCCACCTGCTTTTGTCAGTGACCCCTTCACAAAAAGAACCACTGAATTGTGGACCAAGTCCTCAGTGAGACCTCGTTACTACAGAATTTTTAAAGATAAACTAGCCAAATTACTTAAACACTTTAAGGCTTGCCTGTAAGTTACTTTCCATGTACTCAAGAGGCATGTGAGCTCTGTAACCTGTTTGAATGTCTTGCTCACAGCCCAGCAGTTCTTGCTTAACTTCTGAAATGTTAACACTGTGCTTGACACAGCTCACAATAGGAAAGCTAACATCACTACAGTGACTTCTTTTTAAATACTCAGGATTAAGTAGCCAATACCAATACCATCAGCAGAGGAGTATGCAATTTTTTTTCCTAGGAGAAAAACAGGTGGAGGTTAGGTTAAGCCAGAAAAGATTATGTAAGACCAAAAGCACGAGTTTTATAATGGTTTTAAGTTTTTCAGCACTATAAATATGATAATAACTTGTATGCAGAAGCAACTCAAGTAAGAAACCTGCTGCTGCTGCATTAGCTTTTTCTTAGGGTACCTCTACTGCCAACAGAACTGAAAATATGTGCTGAACACAGGGCTGGAGGTACTGTAACAAATACCCTATTTTATACCAGATATGTTTAAGCTAAAAAAATGGAGTATCAGGAATGCAGTGGGACTCAGAGGCAAAAGCCAGGAGAGATTTGTAGGGCAGTTACTTGGGTTTAGATGGAGTTCTACTGGAGTGACAGCTACTGAGTCTGTGCCAGCTCTAACAAGAGAAGAGCTTGAGCAGTGTCAATCTGCTGCAGCAGTGATGGTGAAACTGAGTTTATGTTATTTTGGGGTCCTAGACTTGCAGCCTTCCTCTTAAATATGAGCAGTTTTAAGTATAGATTTTACCTTTTCATCTTAGAAAAATCCAGGGGGTGGAGGGAAAGCAGAGCTTTCAGTTGGCTGAATGTGAGCTGACAGCCTTGCACAGGATTAGGTAACTTGTTTATGTTTTGAAGCTGATCTGCATGGGCTCTTAGTGCTATGGCACAGCAGTAGGTGTTTGAGCACCCTCCTAAATGAATCCTATCAATCCTCCAAGGTATAAGAGCCCAGGGATTGGGCATTACTGAACATTTTTCACATCCAGTACAATTCCAAGGATGGTACCCTGTTTTATTCTGAAATAAGCCCAGTGACAGAAACATCCAAACTGCCACTCAAGGCAAGTGTTTGCCTGCATACACAGCCAGAGGATCAAAGTTGTGTGATGCTTTCTATCCTCAGTAACCTTATCCATGGCTTGCATACTATGGTGAAATACACTTGTTTTGTCGTAAGTATTCACAATTTCTTTCCCCTCTTAAAAATGCTTTTTTTTTACCAGGTGAGAAATTGAAGACAGGAACACTGCTGCCTGCTCCTTTCTGTACAATGGTGGCTAACATGCTATAGGTGACTCCAGAAAAAACCAAAATCATTAATAATGTTAGGCCAGATAACTTAATCTTACAGGATGTTTTATGGTCAGCATAAAACTATAGATACCATGCTACAGCTAGAAGGGTGGAATTAAAATTAATGGTGTGCAATGTGAGTTATTGAACACTTCTGCAGAAATTTTAACTCTAATTAAATGCAAGCTGAATTCAAAATCTGTTGCACACTTAACATTACTGACCTTGAACTTTCCAGTAAATGCAGAAGTAAAATGCAATTGCATGTACTATTCAATAAAGCAAAAACTAAAATGTATCATAAATAAGTATTTTATAACTTTATTAAACTCAAGACATGACAATATTCAAAATACAAAGTGAATTATTTTTTACTCAATACTGTACACAATGCAGAAATATCAGTGCATTTCTATAGCATGTATTTCACCTTCATTTAGTTTGTACTAAAACAAATAAAAAGTAAGCTTTAAAATAGCTCAAACATCTCATTCAGCAGTTTAAACTGTAAACACCTTGTTTACTTCTGTTAGGAGGAACACATTCATCTTCTGTACCCCTGTTAATGAGCACCCTTTCTCTTGTGCTGTTCTGTAAGAGGATAAATGTAACCAAACTGAGCACAAGAAACTGCTAAGGTGGCACCTCAGTGAACTTCAGTGAATGGCTGAGGCACAGTGAGGAAAAATCAAACAGCAAGAAGCAGCATCTGAAGCAGCAAGAGATGGGACTGACACTGTTCATAAATGGAATCATGTTTTTTTTCCTCATACCCTCCTCCTCCTCCCTAAAATACTGAACAGAAACCAGAACACAAGACCAGCTTGTGCTGTGTTTCTGTATTTAATACAGCCATAATTTCAGACTCTAGGTGAGCACATAGTTGTTACTGCCTACCTAACAGCAACCCTGTGGCTGCTCAGGACACATTCACACATTTCTAGGATCCAGCAGGAAAAGAGCAGCAGCAGAGGCTTAGCAATAGCTGGTCCAAGTCTCTTCTAGGAAAAACTGCAAAATTGAGCCAAGTGTGTCTAGCAATTGAATTCACAAAACCTAACTCACTTTAAAAGTCTATTAGCATCAAATTAATTTGTAAGATAGATTAATCTTTCAAAATGCACTTCCAATATGCTTGCCAAGTCTTGAAGTGGGTATCAGATCGCACATTTACCTTCTTATCAGACATATCCTAGTAAAAGAGGACAGTCTGTTCTCAGCAGAATTACTGTGTAAAAGAAATTTTGGAAAATAGCTGATACAAAAACCATACTGCATTACTTGGTCTGTTGTCTGCTTTATGACTCTTAAGCAAAGATCGATTTTTTAAGATTTTTTTTAATAATGTTGACTACCAAACACGTTCATCTAGGTAGCATACAACTGGCCAACTGTAACTACTATTCCTCCATGTTTCTGCGGAATCTTTGTGGGTTTTCAGCTTACGTACCAAGACAAAAAAAGTCTTAAGAAACATATCGAATATATGCAGCATAAGAGGACTTTACCATCCACTTTTCAGTTCTCAAGAGGACAAACTGCTCCTACTTCATTATCTGTGAACCGTAAGAACTTTGTAACATGATAAAGTTCAGCTCCATCCCAAACAACTGAGCTGAGACTGTGTTCCCAGACACTAAGGGGAAACCACGTAGGACAGGTGTTTTCGTTTCAGGGGACCACCTATGTCCATTCTGGGTTTTGAGTCCAGTTTTATTGGGGCTGAGGTGGCTGTGCAGTCACCAGACCAGGACTGAACCTCAGTGTTAGAGCTCCTCTCCTCTGCTTCTCTGAAGAATTTCTCATATTTGTCCAAGTATGGAGGTCTCTCTGGTAGCAGATAGTAGTGTGTTGAACTGGCCTTCTTACCATTTTCAATAATTGGAAGAATGCAAGGGACCCTGTTGGAAGATCCTTCACTATTTTGTCTTTGTAGAGCTTTGCTGCTGACATATTTAGGATCAGGTGCAAAGCTCTGGGTGGGGGGCATAACCCCGTTGAGGTATGACGGGAGGCTCTTGGGGCTGGGGGTGCGGGAGTTGCTGCGTGACAGAGGTTCTCGGGGGGGCACTTTGGGAGGCCTGTCTTCATCACTGTACGCACTGGAAGCGACTTCTGCTGACCATCTTCTGTAGTCTGGCTTGAGAGCCCTTGGGGGTATGGGAACCCTCGGTGGAATCTCTGGTTTATCTTCATCAGAAGTTGGAGATGACCTGTTTAAGTGTCCAGTTAATCTCGCTATGGGTTTATTGAGAGATCCAGCTGGTCCAGAGTGGGACCTTCGCAGGCGTCGATGCAGCTGCTGTGGGGGAGGATAAATACTGGATATGTACACATTTAGGCTTTGTGTAGGGTTGGCATCTTCTGGTTTTGGTCCTGTTGGAGTATCAAAATAGGCATAGTTGATTTGTCCACAGCCTCTAAAGCTCCGACGGCTTGGAGCACTGGATTTAAAGGGAGGAAGTTCGTAATCTTCTAACAAAAAGTCAGTATCTGAGCTAGTCAGGAATTCTACCTCTTTGTCAACCTCATCTGGAGTAAAGTCTTCAGATATAGGCAGAGGGGGTAGTGGCCTGCAGCTGCGATCATTAGAAGATGCAGACAGAAACTGAATTGGTCCATTTTTCATTGGCATGTGAGGAGGTGTTTCTTCAGAAACACAGCCCATGGTTAACGACAGTTTACTAAAGCCAGGAACGAGATGGTCGTCGTACCTTGAAATTGGCTGCTCATTTTTGGGACTTACAGGAGCTGGACTGGATTTCTGAGATGGGACTTGGATGCAACTTCCAGCAATGTGGTCATTCATGGAAGCCTGGTTGGAAGAGTGCCCTAAAAAGGTGAGAAATTCTTAGAGACACTTTTCTAAGTAACACTTCAGCACATGACTCTGTCACTGCTATTTCATTCATTCTAATGCAACAGTAACTAATGTCTGTTTAATGTCTCCAGATAGTGAAATGCAGGTATCACAGATCTCATCAGGTCGTGAATTTATGCATTTAGTTAAATAGTAGCAGATTAACTTATTGTTTTAGACCAGTGCTCCAATGAAAGGAGGTAGTTCAAGAGACCACAAGCATAAGCAAGAGAACTACAAAGATCCCAGCATAGAACTACAAAGATCCCAGCATAAGACTACAACAGAACAAGTGCTTTTTTTGCCAAATATTTTTTTCTGTCAAAAGTATACTGGCATCTCAGAGGCCTCCTACGAGGCGAGTGTTTTTGTTTAACTGGATCATGTTGGAGCGGACGGGAGCAGTTCCCCGAGGTGCCAGCAGGGGGCAGCGCGGCCCAGCCGGGAGCGCGCTGGTGTCAGCGAGGCCCGCGGGGCTTTTCCCGGGACAAATCCCTGGCACCTCCTCACGTCTGTGTCAGGATTTGTACTTACCAATGGATGGCAGATGCTGCTCGGTTGATGGGTTTAAATTATATGTCACTGCTATAGGGTCCACATTAAAGAAAGTACTGAAAAAAAAAACCAACAAAAAAAGCCTTTGCTGTAAATGAACCATAGTACTGGCACAAGTGTTTGTAACACTCATTTCATAGACTTAGAAGATGCAGCAGATAAGTTTTAGCCTCACTCACTTTTCAAATCCACTGTGGGTACTCCAGCAGGTTTTCAGACTGCCCATGCCTTGACTGGTGTGAAGAAATCCGGTTTTTAAGGGGACTCTCATCTCCTGAGCAGCAACTCCTGCAGTTGACATCGTGCAGTGTGAGGATGTCTCACAAGCCTTGATATTCAGGACTTGGCAGGTTTCCTGCAGTTTTCATTCCCTTCAAGAGAGAGGACATAAACATCAGAAATGCAAACCTGATGTTCTGAGTCTCATCTGAAATTTCAGTATTCAAGGAATTAAATAGCTCTTTAGAAAGGACTCCTGTCCGAATACTTGCCAACTGGAAAACTTGACCAAATTTTTTGTTTTGAGTCTGACTGCAAAATTAAAGTACAAAACAGGTAAATTCTCTTGAAGAACTACACAGCATAGAAAAAAAGGAAAAAAATGTTAAGCTATCGATGTATGGCAGTTGTGTATCCCACAACTTCAGTTCTTGAACATAAACTACTAGTTATTAATGCAAAAAAAATTCTTTCAAAAAGTTTTCTAGAACAACTTAATCTTCCAGTAGCTGTCTTCAGTTGTATCTTTCTGCTAAAGATTTTACTTTCTTTCTGCTAAAGATTTTTCAGTGTAGCTAACATGTAACAGCCTAGTCTGCTGTTAAATATTATCTTCCATAGCCTTTGTGCCAATAAACAGAATTATTGACCACTTGAATTAGAATTCTAAAACTTCTTTTACATAGGACAGTAACTATTTTTAACTAACTTAAACATTAAGATAATTTAAAACAGCCTCAAGTCTTCTAGCTATTTCAAACAAGTTGAAAATCTAGTGATTTGAAATAATCTCAGCTGAAACTGCCCTGCTGCATTCAAATCTATTTTGAATGTGTAAAGAATGCTTTATGTGGCCCATTTATGGCAGAAAAAGTATGTTGGCAATTGCTTTATATTGAATAAGTAATCACAGTCTACAGAACAAATTGACTCACAGGACTTTGTTTAGGAAATTCATCAGGGAGGAGAAGGGGCAATGTAAAATTAGGCAGCATTCTGAACGCAGGAGAAATTAAGTCCTAGACTATAAAAAAGCACTTCATCTACACAAATATCCTACATTCAGCATGTGCAATATGGTCTGATTTAAAAAACATACAAAAACCCCTACCAAACCAAACCCCATGCAAAACAGTTTAATTTGTATCTCTCTTGAGAATCAATACTACGAGCATGTCATATTAATGTCAACTTCTCCATATCCCTCCACCAAAAGAA
Source organism: Horornis vulcanius (assembly GCA_013401035.1). NCBI lineage: Eukaryota > Metazoa > Chordata > Aves > Passeriformes > Scotocercidae > Horornis > Horornis vulcanius. The sequence continues at coordinate 66,001 of VZUA01056963.1, forward strand.
TTCCATCTAAAGAAAAGGCAACCAACAACAGAGGCCTGGTTATATCAGGGCTCAACAAATATGGCAAGCAAACCCCTTCACAGTGTGGTACTGCAAGAAAATGCAGTACAGACACAGGAAGCAGCTTATGCTTATGGTAAATCGGCCCCAAACCAGGCATTCTATGCAGATGTGCAATCTTCCTTCTCCTTTAGGAGGAAAGATCCATTATACTTGTCTGTGGCATGAGGGATAGGCAGACTCCTAAGCAGGACCATAGACAAGGTGCCTGAGGATTAGTTTGCAATCCAGCATCACTGTGCAATTTATAAATAACTGCTTGAGAAAGAACATCTCTGCTGTGCTCTTTCAGCTTTGAATTGTGTTCAGTATTGATCATCTTAAGAAAACAGTAGCTGCTGACTGCATGTACGTTTATGATGAGCTGATCCCATTCTCTTTAGGAGTGTGATGGTTTTCTCAATCATGACTGTCTGTGTCAAGAGAAGTGGGATTGTTTTACCCACTGCCAGATACCCAATTTATTTTAGGCAGGCATTTCAGAATAACTCTAGACAGGAGACTTTAATAGAAGTGAACGAGGGCCAAACCAGTGATCTATTGTTGCAGCACAGTCCTACTTCATTCAGCTCTCCTGATTTTAGTAAAGACCATGTTCTTATTCTTTCAGACAACTTCCTTAAAAAGCTAGCTTGACCCTGGAAATTTTTGAATAACACAGTTCAGTTGGACCCTTCCCAGTAACAGGAACTGCAGATATTTCATAGTAAAATTAAATAAAAACACAGAGCCTTGGGAAGCAACAGCATAAGTCCTGTAAGTGCAAGCAGCACCACTCTGCTCTTCAGAGGAGCAGAAAACTAGAGATAGCCCTTTGTCAAAATGACTTAAGCAGCACAGTACACATATAGCACCAACTCTAAAATTACTTCATATCAACATAAATTCCAAATAAAACATCCATTTATCAGCTCACAATGTATGGAACAGTGATTTTTTGTGCCTCACGAATCCTATCCTATTAGCAACAAATCTACAAAAGAAAGAAAATTAATTAAGAGAGCTGAAGGCTAATGCCTGCTATCCATTTCAATATTTCTGAAGTCAAATCCAAGTCACAAGTTAAAAAAGCACTGGCACAGAACTCTGATTAGTTAGCAAATGATTGTACTCCACCTCAGTGTGTGTACAAGATCTGACAGGACCATGAGACATTGATTATGATATAAAAAATGAGAGGAGGGGGAACAACTGCTGTAGTTTGAGTGCACATGTAACATGCTAGCTGTGATAACATACAGCCCTTGCAGGGCTTGTTAAGAAGCCCAACCTCCACCAAATCCCACGCACAAACCACTACTGGTAATTACTGTGTCAGCTTTCTGAATGCTGTCTAAATCTCAGCTCTTAAGACTGATAGTTGCACAATCACCTCTCTGAAATCTCTCTGGAATGCTAAGCTCAACAACTGAAACAGACTTAAATATTTACATACTCTAGGAAAAGGTAATTTTCACTTGTTTCAATCAGTCTTTTTTTTTTTTTTTTAAATCACAATTTATGTAGCCATAAAACTTGCTTCATTCATCAGTGATCTCTTTTCAAATTCACAGGTGATTTGCCTTGACATTTCCGAGAGTTATGAAACTGTCCTCTGTGCCTTAAGCTAGGATATCAAGAGAGGTAGTGCTTTCACTAAACCACCTAGCTACTTTTTCAGTGGAGTCTAGAGAAATGGTGCTTGTATTTTAAAACATGAATAAGCTTGTTTGAAGTCTGTATCTTAAGAGGGAGACATGAGAACAGTAATTGAATACAAAGTTTGTATTTTAGACAGCATGCTCTTGGTAAAGCTGAGTAGTACATATTATGTTCTAGTAATTGGTTTAAAAAAATAAAATCTACAAAAGTCAGCCATGAAGATATAAACATCAACAGTTTTCATTGTTAACTGCTGTCCCAATTCTGCCTCTTTAAAAGTTTAAGGATTTAAACTTAGCCATAAATAACATCAAACTATATTTGCTAAAGAAAATGGACACTGTGCAGTAATGAATCACATTTGTGTGCTGTTCATTTGCACAGAATGGGCTTTCATTCAGTTACTCTGCTTGTTTGACCTACTTATGCACAGTTTATGGCATTTAGGAAGATAGAAGCACTTTTGAAGATGTTATGATTTGTGTTATTCGAATGAAATGGAGTACAAACTCCAGGTATGGCTGGTAATTTCTACAGGGCACTTACAGGCCAAGACAACTGGAAGATTTGCTGGTGCATTAGGAATTGAGTGTCACCCTTCCCTGTAAGGCAAGGTGAGGGTGTAAAGGAGGTACTTGGAATCATCCAGGTCTGCTGGTATTAACAAATAGCAATAATAGCAAGTATTAGAGAGGAGACTGATTTTTAAAATTTTATTTTACAAAGCCAAATATACCTTCAGACTTAAACAGGATGGCTATGTGTAAGCCAAAAATAGTCAAATGTATCCATAAACAGTAGCATGTCTACATAGTGGGAACTCTGAAAAGATTTTTGTGGTAAGTTGAATTACAGCAAATATGCCAAATATGCAGTTTCCATACAGATACATATTAATAAATATTTGTGTTATAACAACACTAATCCTCTGTTTAGAAACTAAGAAGCATTTGCATATATTTTAGCTCAGCCTATTACCTATCACTAATCACACACAGAATCTTATTACTCTGTTCCCTGCTCTCCCAGCCCCAATGCAACCAAATATTTGAGGCAAGTTAAGTTCATAACAAAGAAAACCTTTCTGGTATGCATAGTCGACCAAAGCATGCTCTAGAATGTTTCACTTAATGGGTATGGAACACACCAACTTGCTGTACAGATTTCTGAATGCCTGTACAAACTTTCAACAGGTTTTATAAAGGCAGCACTCTTGACAAGGAGCTTCTTGTAAGAAATGGGAAAGAGGGGAAGGAAAAAAAATAAGACCTACTTACCCCTTTTGGGAGGGGAAGAAATGTGTCTACCTTAAATCCTCAACCTATTTTTGCTCACCTTGCCACCACATTATCTTTAACAAATCTCAGAAGCAATTCACAGGAGGAGGGGCACATTTTTGCACTACAAGTCATCCACTCCAGCTAGCTGTTCCTTATTTGACAATGTGATGTAATTTCCTTTTTCTCCTCTGACTTTCTATTTAACATAAGTACCTGAGATAGAGCCAGCCCTTTTCATATTTAAGTATTTCAGATTTCCAAGTATTGGACATTAAAAACTTAAGTGCTGTTAACATACTTTCTGGAAGTCCAAATACTTTTAAAAATGTTAAAAAATCTGTTTTTCTAGTTCTAATCCCTCAAGTGTTTCTGTCTTTGCAGCTAGATGAATGCTGAGTAACCAACACTTAGCAGAAGGAGCCTCATGAGAAGGTTAGTTTCAATCTATTCACTTAATAAATAATTAGATCTTCTTTACTATGCACCAAACCTCCACAGTGCAGTTCAGTATTCCTGAGTCACAGGCTAAAGCACACTCAGATACAGGCCTCAGAAGGTATTTCCATTCATAGGAAATAGTCTTTACAGTTATTGTATAAATGAATTACACTCTTAACTTTGAGATATTTTTCTAGACATTCTGCCAACCAGAAATGGACCATTTTGAGGTAAAAAAAAATTAAGGCTATGATCACTGAACAGTCAAATCATGGGTGCTTGCAAATAAAATTAATCCTATGGGTATACAACAGACAAATGAACTGAACAGCAAACAAACTCTGTATTTAGATTGTAACAGTCAGCTATTTGAAATACATTCAAAGAACCACAGTTCATCAAGGAGTTTAAGTTCAGTTAAAATTTGGGCTACCATTTCACAGTCCTACACAGCAAATGGGAGTAACCTGTAAATTGCCAGTAGAAAACTAATAATTAAATAGCAAGACAATTGCCTTGCCTCTGCTTGTCAGATTTCAGATGCATGCTTAAGGTATGGTACTTCACCCTCCTGAAAATTTTAATGCGAATATAGACAGCTTACATTCAGGAAATAAAAATTCCTTTCTAGCTGACTCAGACTCATAAGCATAGTGTTAGACACAGTGTGATAAGTTTTAATTCTCTTTTCTACTACAGAGAACCGGAACTGTTTTTCTCTGAAATAAGTCCTACACTGCAGAGCATGGCAGACATAGAGCTTCACCAAGAACATATGCCCCCCAACTCAAGAGGTAGGTTTCTATTTTAACAAAATTAAAAAATTGCTAAGAAAGCTAAATTTGTGCATAAAGTAAATTGAGTAAATAATACAAGCAGAATTGAGCAGTTTAACTGGATTGTAAGTGCGATTCACAAATGCATTTATGATGCAGAAGCATCAATCACCTGCCATTCCAGTACAACAAAGATTCATGTATTCCCAAAAAGACCGAAGATACCTTGTCTCCAGAGCCTTTCCCATTCAGTTAATATGTAACGAGGCACTGTTATCTTTAGATCAAGCAGAAGAAATTTTTTGCTTGTTACTTCAGAATACTGCACAGAGCCCTCGGTCAGTGCTCCAGTGACAGGAGACCACTCAAGTGCCCGAGTCCCCGGCCTGCTCGCTCTGCTGTCACAGGCTCCGCTGGCAATACTGAAGGACACAGCCGTGTCTCCAGATTTAACCACCACAGACTGGCTATTTTAGAAAATCGAGGATAAGTGCGTAATGAGGTATTAAGTCACAAAGAAATGTTTATTCTAAATTAAGCCAGCCTAAATTAGAGTGCGAAGCGCAGAGCCTGAACCCACAGTGCGGTCTCTTGTTTACTCACAGGAACGAGAGGAGCAGCTCGGAAGCGAGTTAGAGAACTCTGATACTGTTTCGGGTCAGGAAGAAAACGCGTGGCACGCCACGTTGATTTCCAAGAATGTGGCTACGGGCTCCGCTGACCCCGGGCGGATCCCGTCCCACTTAGAGGGACTCCCGCCGCGGCGAGCGGGGCGGGTGTCGCATGGAGATCCCCCGGCAGCCCCGGGGCGAGCGGAGCGGCGGCGGGTCCGGCCCTGCTGCCCCCCCCACCCCCCTCAGCACCACGGCACCAAAGGCGCTCCCGGCTCCTCCCGGCGCGCTCCGCCATCCCTCGCGCCCGCCGGCGTGGGCCGCGCCGCGGCTGCGAGCCACGGGCTCG
>VZUA01056963.1:71566-92556 GCA_013401035.1 Horornis vulcanius
CGGCGAGCTGCGGAGCTCGCGCTCGGCCGCTCACAGCGGCGGGGAGGCAGCGCTCGCCCAGGGGATGCTAAGGCGGTGCTGCTCGGTTCTCCAGCGCTCGGCGTCCTGCCCTGGCCCTCTGTTTGGCTTTGCCTGGCCGGTGCGCTAATCCCTCCGGGTGTAATCCCTACCTGCTGCCCCCGGTTCTTCTGTGCCCGCATTCCCGTTTCTTGGGGCGGCAGTCACTCGTTCCGTTTCCCCCCGGGCTGTCGCGGTCCTGTCCCCGCCGCTGTCAGGGCACCTCAGTGCCCATCTCTGCGGGTAGTCTCCCTCCGCCTTCCCCGGGCTCGGAGCCGTTCCCCGCGGGCAGCAGGGAGCGCTCGCTCTCCCGGCCCGGCTCCCGAGCGGGCGGGCCTGGGCCGCGGGGCCCGGGCCGGGAGGGAGGGGGCGGCCCTGGCTCCCCGCCTTTCTCCCCGTCGGTGCCTCATGGTTTTCTCTCGTAAACGGTTCCGTGCTGTGAGGTGGTGCCAGCCGTGCCCACGCGTATGGTGACCGACTGTTTTGCAGTCACGGGGAATCCCTGTCCTTCAGTATTACGGGAACGAGAGAAAACACCAAACCTTTTACTGTTGTAGGAATTGGTCCTGTGAAATGTCAGTTTTCTCGAAATAGGCGTATTTATGTTGAAATAAATCCATCTTCATGCGTGGTGATTTATTTGGCATCTTGAGAAAATATGTGTGGGCTATCACAGATTTGACAGTATTTTGTATCTAGACATAGATTTGTGGTGGTAAATAAACCACAGTCATCAGAAAAGGAGGATTCAAAGCTGCTGTTTAAAGACTTTTGAGTGCATTTACAACTGATGCTGTTCATTACAGCATAAACAATAAGAATCGGGCTTTTGATCAGTTTTGCTCTGCACTGCAATAATTTCTTTGTTGGAGAAAGAAATACTGATGTGGGACTCTTGAAACTCCCAGCACTGAGAGGTGCTAACAGGATTAACAAAATGTGTCTTCTATCTGTACTCTTTGAACTGGAATAGTTGTTGATATTTTAAGAAAATGCTTGATTTCAGTGCATGATGTGATGCATGTCCATAATTGACTTCTCCTCTTTTCTCTTTGGGGTTTCTTTTGACCTCTGGTGAAGGCCCCCCCATCTGCCCTTGTTCTTAGGCACAATAAGATCTCCTACTGTGTATTTTTTGTAATAAGAACTGTTGTACTCCTGTAAAAATACAGGTGGTATGAGAAAAATAGGCAGGGCTATAACCTAGGAGAGCTTTCCACTGGGGAAAAAAATGTTTGAGAGGTCCTCTAAAGTTGACTGGACATGTTATGTAGGTGAGAGAAAGTGAAAGGGATAAAGGGGGAAACAGAAGCCATCAAAAGGAAGGAGGGGAGCAGAGCATGGGTTTGTGATTTTGATGAATTGGGGTAAACTTAACCGAGACTGCAGGATGTTTGTGTTCTGGTGGCAGTAGCTTGTGCTGAACTGTACGTGCTCAAAGACTGCTTCCAAGTATTTGCTGTACTTCTATTGTTCTGGACTTGAAGACCGTGACTAATTATTTCTGTGGATAAGCTGGCCTTGCAACATAAGTTATCTCAAGTTTAAATTGCCCTGGTTGCATGAGGAGAAAGTAATCTTTTTTTCTTCTTTTTTTTTTTTCTCTCTTTTTATTTTTTGAATTCTGGTGTGTTGATGTTCATATGACTGATATGCAAAAAGCCCCAAATATTGTAATAAATGGATACAAAGGACAAACTTGTCTTTTAAATGTTTTTCACAGATTTTCACTGTGTTGATGTGACTTCAGTAGGACAAACTCCTTTAGTGCCTCTGTAATGGAACATGAGGAATAACAGATATTTGGCTTCTTTACTTGTTTATACCTGAGAATCTTTCATCCAGGAAAAGGTCTTTCTGGTATTCCCTACAGGTGTTACCCTATGGCCTCTGGACTTCTATCAGCAGGGCTTGTTTTATTTTGTTAGATAATTTTGGAGTTAGTTCATGTGCATGTAATTGTATGGAATTTTTGTCTCTTACTGTTAAATAAGTTTACCTATGGCCTTTGTTCACTAAAGCTCCATGCCTTAAATTTCTGATCGTTCTACTGAATAAAAAAGTAATGGTGTCATTTGCAATAGTTTCTGTGCTGACTCGAGGACAGAGGAAATTGAATTCTGTACCAACAGTTACATTCCCATTTCTCTCCCTTCTTTGCAACCATCTCATAGTTCTGTAGGCATGTGTAAACCACATTTTGTAATTTGCTAAGTGCCCTGAAGACTGGCTCCTGAGTAGTCTTCAACACCATGGGTCATCAATGCTAATAACAAGTCTGCTAAAAACAACAGCTCAGTGTTATGAGAGGCCTTAAACCTCTCCTGTAGCAGGTTGGAGATGGATAGCAGACTTTTCTGTATTTAATTAATGAAATGTCTGAATTCTGTGACAAAAAGAATGGCATGGACTTTCATTCATGATAATACCTTTCATTCAAGGGTTCTCTTTGCAGAGGGAATCCCAGAGATACTGAATGTCCTTTGATCAGTTGTCCTGTTTCTAGCTTACTTTGCAGCCTATACCTTTCCAATGATCTTAGTCCTCTTCATATTTCCTGTTTTCAATACTTAAAATTTTCAGTTCTCCTTCTGATTGTTTTGAGAGGAGAAAGGCAAACATGTAAAGCAGCAGCTGGAGAAGCAAAAGGCAAAATCTTTTTAGGAAGCTAGAAAATTACAAAAAACTTAATACTGAAAGACTTAGTGGAAAATAATAGGTATGTGTTTTAATATAGAATGTTAGATAAACCTCCTGTAGAGTCATTCTTTGGATTGTTGGAATTTTTTTAAGCAACCTTCCATGAACAACAACTTTGTTTTACAGTAGTTGCTGCTGTATTATTGCTTAATCATACTTATTTGTGGTAGATGCTCCTGAGCAGGCTTGGGGGTTTTTTTCCATGCTCTCTGGTAAGCATGCCTCCTGTCTGGTTGCCTGAAAGGGAATGAGTAGCTCAACACTTTTCTTTTTGGCCTTGTTAATGACTAGAAAAGGTAATTGTGGTCAGTCATCAGAGAGAAAAAGCTTTCCTGAAGAGAGGTAAACAAAGTGCAAGTTGGATGCTGTGGTGTTAGTTTTTGCATGACTAGTTATGTGAGTGAGGGTGGTGTGGATACATTGCTGTTGCACCTCCAGAGGTGCTTCTGCAGAGATCATGTGTCACAAATTATTTCAAATGTGGCCTTTATGAACCCTTTAGTAAGACACTGCCTGGGACAAGCAAACCTAGCAAAATGCAGTGCAGAAGGTGGTTTATGAATAAGTCTTTCCATCATGAGAAGTCCTGAATTCTGTCTGAATTATTCAACAGATTAAAATTCAACACATTGGCCTTGGCTTGGATGCTGACTTCCAAAATAAATTAGTTATCATGTGGCTCTTACCTCTTTCTTAAAATTCACAGCCTTTGCCTCAAGCAGAATCAGGATGTGCATAGTAGGAGTTAAACTATGCAATCCTTATGTAGTTGCATTTTATCTTACTGGGGTACTTCTGTTTTGTGGTAATCTGGCAGAGTGGATCTACGTATGAACATTGAGGTTAAGGACTCTGATGGTACTCTCTGACATGAAAACATAAACGAGCTATGTAGATAATAAAAGTCTTAGTTACCCAAGTTTTGAACATGTACCACCCTAAACTGAGGGAAAGCAATTTAAGCATGTTTATTCCAAGGGGGGGAAAAAGTTACATATGGGACACATTGGAATTGCTGTAGTCTCACTGAATTGACAAGAAGTCAGAGACTGGTGCTGTGGGCATAAACTGATGTGCTGGTACATGAGTGGAAGAATATCTCCCAAATTACAAGCAGTTAACGTTTATATTTCTATTCTTACTGTACAGGGTGTGCTGTTTGGTGTCCTGTGGGACAGAGGAATGTAGGGAAGGGGCAGAGACAATGAGTTTAAGGCATTCACAGATCAGCAGTGCAGACACTTGCATAAAAAGGGTAACATACTGTGCAACTGTACAGACCTGATGCTGAAATTCAGCTTTGAACAGGAGCCATTACTCAGTCTTTGTTTGAATTGTCCCTATACAAGACTTTAAAGCAATTGGATAATGCTAATTTGCCTCTTAAGCCATCTGTAGAAGCTGACACAGATAGCAAATCTTTTATGCTTCAGGCATGTGGAAGTGGTTTGTGATGCAAACATACTATCTAAAAGTGGAAATACAGCATGGCTTTTGTGAGTTCTTGTCTGTGTACCTTGATTACATCTCTGTCTGAATGCTGCAAATACCAGAAGTTTTACTTGCTTCAAAAACTAGTCACAGAAAGCCTGATGAAAGAAAAATCCATTAAGGCTCTAGGGAAAGTGCCTTGTATCCGAGTGCTGGGAACTGGGAGAAGAAGTTACCCACTGCCCTAAACATTTGTTTCCTTTTTTAACCCGCGCTAGGGCAGTATTGGATTAGGTGGACCTTGGCATTTGGGGCAGTACAGCTGCTGTTGGAATGCATCTGTATTTTTCATTCGCTTTTGTATTTCACTCAGACTTTTCCATAATTTTCTGTTTACTTAGCTCGTTATACAATGATTTATCTCTGCTTACAATATTCAGCTCAGGCCCTTGTCTCTGCAGTTATATCCTGAATCCTTTCAGGAAAGGTCTGTGCTGTTCTTTGAGTCTAGAGAGCATGAAGAAGGGAACAGGGTTAGGAGAGTGCTACAAAACTTCAGTGTAAGGATTCCTTCTTGCTGTGAATGAGGAATGTGCATACTTCACTGGTCAGATTTGTATGAATGCAGTTGCACCAGCCAGGTGTAGGGCAGAATGAGTGGCTTGCATTTCCAGTTTAGCCAGAAGACCCACAGAAGGGAGGAAACTCATGGGTCAGTAAAGGAGGGCTAAATTAGAGGTTAGCATATTCAAGTGTCTAGACAGAGAATACAGACATACTGCAAAATTCAGTCTGTCAGGGAGTGGAGAGTCTAGATTAAAAAGCCATTTCAAAGGCACGTTGCCTGAATGGGGTAATCATGTGCTCAGACTTTTTCAGCACATAAGCATAAGCTGAGTGAGGGAAGAGATCAAAAAAGGACACAAATATTGACACAGAGTCTGTAGCAGCTTAGACTGGAATGGAACTCGATAAATTAAAAATAGCTGGTTGTTCACACTTGTGTTTCCCAGAAATGGCCACAGCCACATCTGTTTTTTACCATCCATTCTGTAATATTTGAACAACTCACAGAAGTGTTACCTCCTTCCTCCTGCTGTAGAGACATTGTTACACAGTCCTCCCAAACTGAGTTCATTCTTGCTCTTGGGCATGTAAACTGTGCATGTAAACTGGTCATCAGGAAGCCAGCTTTAGTCTGGTGAAATACGCGGAGCTCACTTAATCCGTTAAGATTGTGTGCTTTTAGGGCATTGTGTGCTTTTAGGGCACTGTGTGCTTTTANCATTGTGTGCTTTTAGGGCAGTGTCGAGAGATGTCCCACTGGAACAGGGTGCTGGGCACATCAACAGAGGAGCCGACTCAAATCCCAGTTTAACTACTCTGGTGCATCCCATCTCCTTCTTTGCAGAGCCGGAGGAGCTGTTGTCAGCTGATGGGCTCAGTTGTGTTTTTATGCCCTTTAGGCACGGTATTTCACACAACTGTAGTGTTGTGCATAATGACAGTTCGAGGGAAGTTCCTTGAGTCCATCTATGTGCAGTGTTAGGGTCTGCAGCACCACTGAAGTTCCTTTTCAGTCTTCACAAGAACATGTTGTATTCTGCTACCTTTGTCTGCTACACTTTCTTTTTCAGTGTGCTTTTTTGTCATGGTCGTCTCACTGCACTCAGTACATAGATAGATGTTGTCTTCGTGGCAAAGCTAAGTGACAGGTACTGGATTTTGCAGGTAGAGGTGTTTCTTCTTCAAAACAACTAGAGCCTTGTTGTTTTCAGGACCAAACAGGAACTCTTGAAAAATTCCTAAACGTTGCTAGCATCTGTAACTGTTGTGTATTTGTATTGGCAAGCCTAGAAGTCATCAGTCTTTTACAGTCACAATTAGACAGCAAGCTTCACTGAGACTGGAAGCAGTGGTAGGAGTCAGCTCTTTGTTTCTCTGTGCCTTTTTCTGTGCCTTGTTCTATAATTTTTTTAGCTATTAAAATGCTATAGCCCATTCTTTTGATAAAATAGTTTACTTATAGAGTATGTTAAGGAAATGTCCCTGTCTGACCATCCAGGAGCTGCTCTGGCAGTCACACTTGCACCACCTGAGCAGGGACCCAGGCCCCTTTGCAGCTGCACACCCACATTTCCACAGTCGTACCACGTTTCCCATCACAGAGTCTCAGACATCCTGATCCACGAAATAATTTAATCTTGGCAAAATAGCTAAATAACAGATTAACAGCTTGGTGCTTCTGAGAAGGGATCCCAAACAAAGGGGCTTTTATATCCTTGCAGTCTAAGCATGCAGAAATCAAGGGGTTGTGCTGCTGGCTCTGAGTGTCCCTCCCCTGGCTGGGCCACAGTCCCCAGGCCCTTTGTCCTCAGCAGTTCACAACCTCTTGCTTGGTGCTCTGGCCACCCAGAGCTCTACCTGAACTCTGAGCTACCTGCGCTGAATGGATTCCCCCAAAAATATCATCAATATCCATCCTTGTGATCTCTACAGAAGAAAGAGTAAGTAAAAATGACAGCCTCCTAGAAATATAGCAGGCTGTTAAAAAAAAACAACACAAACACATCACCCAGGGAAGCTTGAGATGCCTTTTGTATCACATGGGTATTTCTGAGACCTCTGAAAGCAGGGTAAGGAGATGCCACAGATTTTACAAGATTTGAAGGTGGAATAGTGAGTGGCTTTGGTGAGCCAAGGAGGTAAGAGCAGACTGAGCAGGAAGGACAGTGGGAGTAGAGCTCATCTGGTTCTCATTCTGAACCAGTAATTTCAGTGGAAAAGATGTATATATAGAAGCAGTATTTGGAAACAGTTCTAAGCGTATCATTGTAGAAATTAATAGTTTGGTAACTTGATTCCCAAGTAGTAGAAAGTTAATTTTATTCATATTTAAGATTCTGCCTATGTGGGGCATGTGGAAGGGGGCACAACTGTCTGCTGAGCATTTGTATTTTGAGATGTGTGTTTGTATTTGCACTACTCATCCTGTACCACAGACACCGACAAATTGAGACAGTGCTGGTGAACTTGCTTCTGAGGGTTTTTTGGCTCATCAAAATCTGACACGTGTCTTATTTCTCTTTATGCATGACATCTTTAATTCCAGAGCCTAATGCTCTACTCACATGAGTGGATTTGTGCCTGCAAGTAAAACACTAATTTTCTGAGAAGTGAATCTCTACAGAACTTAATGATTTTGCTGGGGAAATAGATTAATCAACATTTCTGAATTTTGGCTCTTAGAAATAAATAGCTGATAGTTCTTTTAAATATTTATTTAGCAGTATTTAAAATGTTGTCTGTAGATTATAAAAATACAAATTAAGGGAACAGTCTGATTCTGTATGTTTCTCCACTCCTCCCCTCAGCCCCTCCCAAAAACTCCACCTAAAAATACTTTTTCCTCTTTTAATTACCACACTAAGCTATATGAATATTGGGGACTTTTTTTTCAAATACTGAACTGAACTCACTTCTGTTTTGAAATTTAAGAAATTTATGAGGAATAATTAATTTATGAAATTTAATGGGTTTAAGTACATTGCAGAATAATTCATGGGAATTTCGAGCAACTAAATAACTTGAGGTTTTAGTACATTTTTAACTACTTAAATTATATGGTGTTTGTTCCATCGTAAGTATTGCCTTTTAATTGCTAATCAAAATGGTGTGAGCACCTCAGTTGAATATATAACCTTTAGTCAGTTTGGAAGCATCTGGTGTTTATATTTTTGGTAAGGATTTGTGGTAATGAGAGGGAGATGTTGAAAGTAGGTATGAGGAGTAACATATGATTGAACTGAAATTGCTGTTGTGCTTAAAATAAGGAGAGGAGAAAAATATTCCTGTTACATGGCTGGAAATAGCTCTGCAGGGAGGGCAGTGATGCAGGGTCTGGCTGGTGAGGCTGCACCTGCATGGCCAAAACCCTACACCCTCAAGTCTAGAAATTGCTCTTGTCTTGAGCCCTGCACCCTCTTCCATCTTCTGTGGGGTCACTGCAGTTTTGGGAGCTGGTGTTTGTTGATGGAAACCTCTTCTCTTGCTCCTGGGATCTGCTGAGTGTCTTTATGGGTTCAGGGCAGAGCAGATGGTCCCCAATGAGTCCCCACTGCATCTTTGTGCCCAGCTTGAGCAGACTTTGCTGGGCAGGGGCTGCAAGGTGGTGGTGGCAGTGGTGGTGGCCTTGGCATGGAAACTCTTGTCCTTTTCTCTGGGTTTTTCTGTGTTTTGTTCTCCCTCTGTTGCCTGTTCTTCCTCCTTTGCCATTCCTAAGTGCTTATGAACAGAGGAAGAATAATTTTCTTTGGAATTTAGCACCTGGGAATCCCAGATAAACTTTAGCATTTCCAGGAAGTCATAGGCACTTCTCTTTAAAACATCATTAGTTTGTCTTTGTTTTCTTCTTCTCTAATTGGCACTTTCCATTCTAATAAACCAACACCCACAAACTGTGCAGCCACATGATCTTTTCAGTTAATACAAATCGTCATTTCCAGTCCAATAGACTCAGTTAATTGTGCAAACCTGCAACACACCCATAAAGTGGCTATCAGGTTTGTTATGCAACGATGACTCATGAAGGAAATGTGGAGTGTAATTAAATACAGTGATGCAAAGATAGCAGTATGAAGCCAAAATCAAAGTATAAGTGATAATCATCTGTATTAAATGTTTGTTTCTGCATGTTGTTTTCAGAAATTACTTAAATTATAAGTTATCTGGCTGCTGCACACATGCCTGGCATATGTTTTGACAAGTTAAAAAGTGACCTGCAAACCTGTAAATAAGCTGAACTAAGTCTGCTATCAAAATAGTCTTTTGAGGAAGGAAAGGTATGTGGCTCAATCTCAGACTTGTCACGCAGGCACTTTCTAATTCTGGTGTGATCTCCTGAGTTTTCTGGTCTTGAGGAAAGCAACAGTTTCAAAGTCAAGCCTCCATGAAGTTTTTGCTGTTAAATGATTTCTAGTAATCCAGGCCTATTCTCCGAGTTACTTTATTATTTCCACTCTCTAGCAGGGAAAGATGCTGTCTGTGTATCAAAGGAGAATTTTGGGCTTTATGCAGAGGATGGATTTTTTTGCTGATGGGTTGATTTCTCTTAAACACTCTTTTTATAGCTTTGAAAATAAGCTTCACATATAGAAATGCTCACATGCAGGAGGATGGCTGCACAGTACTCTGCAATTATGTTATTTTTAGCTTTTCCCAAGCTGATTGCTGTGTAAGAAAGCACTTTCTTGTCTAACACACCCAACTAACACTGGTGCTAACCTCTGGCACATTCGTGGTAAGTACGTTAAAAATTGCTTTTCTTGTCTGTCAGATGGTATTGTGTTCCAGTGCAGCAGCTGACAGCAGTTCAGCAGCATTGTCTCCTGAAGGCAGCTGGCTGACTCCCAAAAGACAGCCCACATTTCAATGGAAAAAAAAGATAATCCAGAAATATGTGTAATGAAAGTAACATCCATTCAGGATCTTGTGTGTGTATGTGAGTACCGAAACAGTGCACTAATTGAAGTTCTGAATTTCAGCCTTCTGCTTGGTCTTTGGATCCAATAAAAGCCAAGAGATGTGTGGGGGGAATAAGTGTAACATGAGAAATGCCCTAATGGGCCAGAACCACGCTCCTTCTAGGCCAGGAATTGAACTGCTGTGGGAGCAGTAGCAAAGGCCACTTTGAGGAAAGCTTACAAGCCTGGATGCTTTTGTGGTCCAGTCCTCCTGCAGTCTCCCAGGGGCCATGACTATCCCTGCCTGGTCCTGTATTTGCTGCTTACAGATCAGTTTTTCCATGCCTTTGGTCCCATTTTGAACCTGCTGAGTGCAGCCGCCTCCACAGCTGCTGCTGGTAGCAGGATCTGTGTCTTGCTCATACTGTAAAAAAGTGTTTTATCTGCTCTAACCCAGTTTGCTGCTGGTTTCTGCAGGAGCCCCTGTTCCTACACTTACAGGCTTTGGCAAATTACACATGGTGAAAGCTGTGTATTCAGCTTGGTTATTGCCTTTGTGAGTTTTGTTAACCTGTATTGTAATCCCTCCAATCTCCTGTACCCTTTTTCTGCTTCTGATGGAAATCTCAGCCCCGTTGGTCTCCCCTCATGAACTCCTGGTCCTTTCACCATTGTAGTTACCTTTCTTTCTGCACTGTCCTTGTGCAGAGATCAGAACCACTGTGTCCTTCTACTTTTTGTTGCCTGTTTTTGGCAGCTGCCCCAGTTTGAGCCACTGGTTGTGGAGGGCTGACTCACTGAACAGCCAGTTCTCAGCTCAGCATTGCACAGGCCTGGCTCACATTTGTTTCCATAGATTAGTTTGTGTTACCTGCACTGAAGCTTCCCTGCTTCCTAAAGCAAGCAGAGACTCTCTGCACTGTTGAGTGGTCCATGTAGTCAATGTATTAACTTTAAAATATTACATTTCCATCGAATTTATGTATTCATGGGTTTGATGTATTTAGAAAATTTTGCTCCTGCAGGAATTTCTCTGAGAAATGGCAACAGCCATTGCTTGTTTGTGATCACTGTGTTATTAGTTGGAAGGGAAAAAAATTAATTTAATTTTTTTAGTTCAACTCCTTCAAGTATAAAAATGTATGCTTGTGCTAGTGGGAACAGCCATCTAATTACTCCAAGTACAGTGGGTTAGGATGCTGTTCCTTCTGCTGGACTGGGGCAGCAGCCCCACTTGAGTGCTAAGCAGGAACACAAGCAGCAAATTTCAGCAGTCAGCAAGTCAGATGTTTTCAGGCTTCTTAGTTTTCTTTCTGGGCAATTTTCCAGGAGTTAGTGGAGGGTATGCTTTATGATTTAAGGTGTGGAGGTTCTTGATTCAGTTTGTAGAGTGAGTTGGTTATGGGTTATTTTAAAACAAACACAGTCTAAGGAACACGTGGCTTTAAGCAGTGAGTGTTTCAGTGGAGTCACCAGCAAAGGTGCCCCTCTGGGGCAGGGTGAGCTCATGAGGGGCTGGTCCAGCATGTCTTTGTGTCCAAGAAAGGAGGATGAAGAAGAGGGCTTGGAGCAGGAAGCCAACCATCATCTTATCATCTGTGACAGGTCACTAGAGCCAGCTGCTGAATCCCTAACAGACAAAGGACAGAAAGTGAAGGTTCCTCTGCCCCATTTCTGACATGTTTTTCTTTCATGTTTACTAGTGGCTTCTGTTGGAAACAGATGGAATTGAGTAATGTGTTGCGTGTTATATAAAACAAATCATGCTTGGTGTAAAATAAAATTTACAGTGGAATATTAGAACACATTGCCAGGAAGGGATAAACAGGTTTTTGACTAGGCAACCCCACTGTAGTATGCTGGAGCAGAAAAGTCTTGGCAATTGTCCCAGGGACAGGACCTTCCTTACCTGTTTGTTTGCTAAGTTAATGCTGTGTGATACTGAAGTGCAGGGGGTTGATCCTGGCTGGATGCCAGGCACCCTCTGAAGCCTCTCTACTACTGCCCTCCACACCTGGGCAAGGGAGAGAGAACAGAATGAAGGATTCATGAGCTGAGATAAGGACCAGGAGATATCACTCACCAAGTACCGTCCCAGGCAAAACAGGCTTGAATTAGAGATATTAATTGAATTTATTACCAACAAAATCAAGAGCAGGATAATGAGAAGTAAAAGAAAACCTTAAAAACATCTTCCTCCCACTCTTCCCTCCTTCTCAGCTCTACCACCACCCCATTGGTGCAAGGAGAGAGGGAATGGGGTTATGGTCAGTTCATGAATTTTTTCCCTCTGCTCAGAGAGAGGGAGTCCTTCCTCTGCTACAAAATGGAAATGCCTAAGAATATTCTATGCCTTAAAAGTTATATAAAAGAAGATATCAACAAGGTTGTTTGGCAAGCAAGCGAACAGGAAGAAGTGTCACGAGCGTCATTATTTCTTGGTGTCAGAGTGAAAGGGTTGATTTGATAATTTGTCCTGATAGCTGAGTAACCCTGAGTCACCTGAAGTAGGACTTGACTGCTCAAGTCAGATTTAAGGTAGCTGGGGTATCCCAGTCTGTAATCTTTTTTTGTTGTTGAAATCCTTTTCTCCTTGGGTGGGGAAGCAATCTGTCAGGATTTTCCTCATGCTGCTATTCACCTGGAATTCCTTCAGGGATGGTTTGCACAGCTGGACCACATCTGCCATCTGCCTGAAGTTCTGTAGAAGTTAACACATGGCACAGGAGTAGTGTAGTTTTGTCTCACAGGAGAAGTTGTGGCTTCATCTGCACTCTTGTGTCTGGTAGTCTCCAGGGCAGGAGCTGAAGGCAAGGTAGTTGCTATTCATCAGGTCAGCATATGAGAGATATTTTGTGACACCATGGGGAATGCTTTGGAATGAGGAAGGAGAGACTCCAGTAGATGCAGTTACTTGCAGAGTGGAGAAGTTCTGGTCATCCTTCATCTTGCACTGAGGAATTCAAGCAGAAAAGGTGGCATGGGATCTTTCTTTGCATGCACCTGCACCTGCAGGCATTCTTATTGCTGAGAAGATATAATGAGAAAACTTATGAGAGGACAAGAGCAAGAAATCCCAGGACCATTTCTAAGCAAAAGGCAGGAAGGTGTGGGGGATGATGTGGTGAAAGTGAGAAGTCAAGGGTGAGCAAAAGGAATGAAGGGGCAAGTAGGAGTTGGATGGAGAGCAGGGATCTGAGTATGCTTCTCTGACAGCCAGGAAACTAAGGGAGGAAATTGTCACAAGAACAATTTCTGTGGTTGAAGAGACGCATTTCTGTGGGTTTGTGTGACGGGGGACTTTCTCCAGTGAAGCACTGGAACAGGAACCTTAAATGGGTTGTGCAGTCTCTGCCCATGGAGGGTTTCAAGATCAGACTGAATCAAGTCCTGAGCAACTTGGTCTGGCCTAATGGCTGGTGATCCTGCCTGGAGAAGGATGTTTGACAGAGACCCCCCAAGGTCTCTCCCACTTTAATTTGTCACACAATCCATTGTGTACCAAGCACAGGAAAAGAGAAAGCTTTAGGAGCACCTTTGTCCAGCTTGCTCAAATTCTGTTTTTCCAGATGTGACCCTACCCAGAATACATGTGCATTGTTTGCTTTCGTGATATTTAAAACCAACACAATGTTTAACTGCAGAAAAGTTGCCCTCTAAAAATGCTAGCATGAGGAATTACATGTATTACTGTAAGGGCTTTTTATGGCAAATTAACCCTTCTTAAAGTTTCTTCCTGAATATGGGAAGAAAATGTTTTCCTGTCATTTCCCCAATTAGGAGCTAAGGACAGAAACTCCCCAACAGCTCTTGTATTTAAAGACAATGAATTTCACAGCTGCAGGACCCAGTTGCTGATGTGTCCCAGGAATTTATTTGAACTTTTAGTTTAGCTTTTTTTTTTTTTTTCCAGTCAGCTAGCTGTGTCATGGCTGAAGAAACATTTATAAACACCTTACAACGAAGTTGCAGGAATCTCTGAAAACAGGTCTGCTGTTCAAAGAACC
The DNA here is from genome assembly GCA_013401035.1 of Horornis vulcanius. Classification (NCBI taxonomy): domain Eukaryota; kingdom Metazoa; phylum Chordata; class Aves; order Passeriformes; family Scotocercidae; genus Horornis; species Horornis vulcanius. Next base: position 85,224 of record VZUA01056963.1, read on the forward strand.
TGGATTCTGTTTGTGCCTAGCTCTACAGACTCCTATTTGGACAAACAGTAAGAAAAGGACATAGCTCCCTTGGCTGTTCTTTGAGGCTGAGTCAGGAAGGGTGGAACAGAGCGAGCAGTTGTCCAAAGGTGAGGGTGCTGCTGAGCCCCTCCCCAGCTCAGGCTGGAGGCACTTGGCACAGCAGCCTCTGGCCCTGGGGCCTCTGGGGAGACTGAGCCCTTGCAAGGCACAGCCTCTGACTCAGAGCTTGGAAGGGACTGCACTGAGGTAGTGGCTGCAGAGCAGTGCACTAGGCATGCTCAAATGGAAAGTGAAATAAAAAGCTGTACATGGAGTGATCTTTGTTGCTAAGATGTCAAAATAGCTGAAATGCATTCTGGCAATTTGGGAGGGAAAAGGTTAAGCGAAGGTATTGCAGGTAGTGTCACAGTTACAGCCTCACCTGGGCCTCTGGCCAACAAAGCCAGTATTTCAGGTTGGATAGGATTCAGAAGAGGCTACTCCTCTTAAGTATGTTAGATCTGGCTGCTGTCTCTGAAGCAACTAGACTACAAAACAGAAATGAGAGAAAAGCTGTGCCAAAGTGTCACTTTCAGTGCTGCTTTTCTATGGAAACTGGAAAAATGCAGTTATACTTCATTTGTGTTTCATTGAGTGAGAAAGATCGTGCCATACAGCTTCTTCAAAGTTGCTGCAGAGATGGCTTAGATGGGTTCCAGGGCACTGCCAGCCTTCTGAAGACCCTCACTAACTCCTAGGAGTTGTGTCAGAGGGAACAGTCCACAAGGGCTTGGTGTTGGTAGGAGGGATATGCAGTCTGCCCACAGTCCTTGCCAAAGGATTACTCCAGTCTCAGAAAGACCATCTGTGACTAACAATTTTTACTTTTATTTGGCTAGGCTCTTGCAGTACTGTGTATTTAAAGCACCATTATAACTAGTCAACAGAATTCTTGGAGAAATTTCCTTCAGAGCAGGTAAGGCCTTGTGGATAGGAGGGCAGCTTGCTGAGCCATCTATCCCACTTGTATCTTGCCTGCAGTTGAGAGAGGCTGTGCTCTAAACCCCACATGAGAGAATTTCTTAAAGGATTGAAATCTCCACTTTTGGTTGACTCTGTCTCACCAGCAATCCCCTCCTGTGGTCATCTGCTTATTCTCCTTGCTGAAGGACTAATTTTCCTTAGTCATAAAAGTACTAGCTCAGATATTGGCCAAGGTTAGGAAGTGGGAGCTAGACCTTTAAGAGGCTCTGGTGTAAGCAGTGGTGGTGATTTTTCCACATCAGAGAGAGGCATTGGAGCCAGGGAGATCACTGAGGGTACAATGGGTGTTGCCTTTTTGGCTGAAAGTGATGGGGAATTGCACAAAGGAAATTTGATAAGCAGGTTAGCTCTCTCTCTCTAAGGAAAGCTGTTACCTGTAGGGCTCTTTCCTTTTTCTTTTTTTTTATCTATACTGCTTAAGGAAGTTGGTGTTGGGACTGACCTCCCTTAGGCAAGACACAGAATTAGATGGAACCTTTTTCTGGTCCAGAATATCTACTCCTACATTGCTACTAGCAATGAAGAGACTCCCTCTTTCTGTTCCTAGGCAATTACTGCCATTATTCATTGTTAGGAAGTTGGAGCAGTTATTTGCATTGGGCTCAGCAAAAAGCTTCTGGAGTTGTCACAGCAGGCACTTCAAGTTTTCTTTGCAGTTTCCCTTGCTGTCATGAATGTGTTAACTTCAGGACTGTCCTCACCTCGTGGCCTCTTTTGTAGTTTGTCTTCTCTAGAGCCAATAAGGCGATTTCCATCACTCCAGCCTCTGCTTGCCAGATGTTTATTATCCTACCAAAATATGTGCAGCGCTTGCCATGTGCAAACTTTCGTATGAGGGTGTTAATCAGAGGAAAGGAAAAACCCTCTGTGGCTGATTCCTCTGCTCGGAATGCTGAGTGGGAAAGCTGGAATGCTTACTGAGCCACTAGTGGTTCTGGCAGCAAACCATTTCTGCTGCTTGCTGAGCAAAGAGACCAAGGGAATGGAGAAGTTCTGTAAGGAACAGTCAGCGTGGGTTAAAGAACATCTGTTCTGTTGAAAGTTGGCATGGCAAGGTGTACTTCTAATATTTGCCTTCTCCAATGCTTTCTAAAATGAGGTCATGCCAATAAAGGACCAGCAGTGCAAAGATCCTGAGCTGATTTTTATGAAAGCTGAAACACTATCAGGATACCTAAATATTCAGGGATAATGGAAGTCCCCAAAGCTGCTGTTGAAGAAGAGAAATAGATTTACGCCAACACAAGGCAAAAATTGGCGATGCTCAGTGATGGAGAGTCTGGATTTGTCCTGTCTGAGCAGGAGGTGGTGCAAATGGCCCAGTGTGTACAGATCAGAGGAGAATTCATTGCTTGGCTCTTTGCCTTTCTCCCTTGTTAGTCTGCTCCCACAGCCCTGCTGCAAACGCCGGATATTGGGGCTGTGCAGGAGCTGCAGCTTCACTCCTGACTCAGAGGATGTTGGGAGCCACAGATGTGTCAGCCAAGATGCCACTGCCTGCTTACAAAGATCATATGCAGTTACTGAGGGTGCTTCCTTCAGCAGTGTAAGAAACTGACATTTTTACTCATTAATATTTGTTCTTTTTTTCATTTAAGCTTACTGACCACTCTGATGTATAAATTGTAGAAGCTAGAGAAGTCTTAACCCAAGTTCTGCTGTCCAAATTCTCAGCTGCATAGATGGACAGCAGGTTCTTTTTCTTAACTGAACATGCTAATTCCTTTTAATTCCACCTCGGATTTAAGAAATCTGGGTCTGTATTGTTGAGAAGGTAACACTCCAGGCTTACTGGAGCTGGTGAGTACAACAGCACAGCTTGCCCTGCATCCTGGTCTTGTCAACTTCCAAGTATTTAGCTTTAAAATAAATTAATGCTTTTTTATGTTAGAATTCAGCAAATACTAAGCTTTTTTTTTGACAGGCATCTTTTATGAAAGCTATTTGCAATTTTGAGTTAAATTTTTAGGAGTTAAAAGTAAAAAATCTCTTGATTTTTTTATGGAGAAGAAGAGTGCTCTTGGGAGTTCTTTCTGCTTTTTGAAGAGCTTCTTGCACAGGATTACCTCACATAAACTTGCCTGTTGGGACTGTTGCGGGATTGCTGCAGTTTCAGTCTTTTTTTTTTCTGTCTTGATGATCCATGCAGACTTATACAGCATCAGAAAACCAGGAAGGATATCAAACCTTTGCTTTCGTGCTTTGTGTAGAGAAATAAAGTTTTATGAAACTGACATTTCAATAGCTATAAATCTTTATGCCTGTCCATTGAGATCCTACTGTCTCTAATGACTGAGACAAAAACCAGTTTGAAGATCGCTTCATTAGCAAGAGGCAAACATCTGGCTGACATTTTTTGTTTGAAAGATGCTAACTCTTTTATGCTTGACTTTAGGACCAATACTACCTTTATTAAAAAAACCAAACAACAAAGACCAAACCAAACTGTCCTCATCTTTTCAGACCTTATCAGTGATACATTTAAATGTTGTCTGAATCCATTTTAATCTGCAGTTAAATACAATGGGCAATCCTACATTACATTTCTTGATCCTAATTATGCCTTGCCTTCCTAGGCACTGCCAGATGTCTCTAGACTGCATTTAGTGCTTGTATTAAGTAAGTCAAAAGCTTTCAAAAGGTTCTTTTGGCAATTTCTGCAAGGAAAGATCTGTAAGAGACAATTTGGTGGATGTTTGGTGTTGACAAATATCTGGATGTTTTGAGTAGGTCTGGTGCTAATCCGTAGTGCCTACTGCTTGAAGGAACAACTTTCAGAAACATCTCCCAAGGTGGTAGGTTTTGAAGGTTTCCTCTTTACAGGAAGACTGTCTAAGCTAGTGAAGGCTGCCTAACTGGGCAAGTGCTGTTTGTAATTCAGTGGATTTCCTGAGGAACTGGATATCTGCAGACACAAAACACCTACAGGAAGCATAAGGCTAGACTGCTTAGACACTCAGATTGTCTTCAGGAGACAGCTGGATAAATATCCAAGGCAGAATGCACCTTTTATTGGATAGGGGGATGTAAACACAGAGGAGCACAGGTCAGGAGCTCTGCTTGGTTGGGGCACACGAACGAGTCCCTGGCAGATCTGGCTGGGATGCAGCCAGCATCACAGATGACAGATGTGCTCGTGCTACATGCCCAGTTTGGGAAACATTGGCTTGTCATGGAAGAACATGAGGAGAAGGGTAACACAAACCTGTGGAAGATGCCAAGTTTTTTTTGTTCATGACTCACTAAGGCAGTAGCAAGCTGTACTTGCTGCTCCCTGACTAATGCAGAGGTTATTCCAGAACATTCAAAGAATATTGGAGGTTACTAGTTCAAAGTTTTTATGCATTACATCATTTTGTTGCAATGACTGACTCATTTGGTCAGTTTAGTTGGTAAGTAGGCAGTGGTAAGAAGGAAGTGTTGGAAAGGGAACTCTACCAGAGTGTATCTGCCCTGGCTCAGCTGACATTACAGTTTGCTCTCTGTCCTAATTACTTCTTGATAAGATTTATCACCTTTCCCAGAGGCAGAATGAGGACAGCAGTACCTGCAGGCAGTCTATGAGTCTCAAACAGAAAACAAGTTAGGGGGTGTGTTTGGGGTGTGGTATTTATTTTGTAGGTTAAAAAAAAAATCCATTATTTCCTGAAATACGATTTTGCATGGCTTTGTGTACAGGAAGCAGCATTTCTTACCTGTAAAGCAGAATGCTGTTGGCTGTTTGGACAGGGAAAAGACCAACCTAGAAGTATTAGCCTTTAGGTGTAATACACACATTCTAAGGCACATTTGTCCCTAAAAATCTCAGTTTTTTGAGAGCAAAATAAGCATAGCATTGTCCAACAAAGTTACCAGCAGTTGTAACATCTTGTTTTCCCCTGGCTTTTTGTGAGTCTGTCAATCAGTAGCATCAGGAACAGAATGTTGCCTGTAGTTTTAAGGAACACTTGCATCATCAGGGGAACAATTACCTGGATATGTATTTGCTGAGAGATAGGATTCTCATATTGGGAGGCATGCCTGAGAAAGTGGGAGAATGATATTCTGTTGTAAATTATACTCCATGTGTTAAATCAAGAGGAATACTCTCTATTCTGATGCAGAAAAACCTGCCTTTTAAGATTCATTGGGACATAACTGAATTTGATCTCAACATATAAAAATATTCCAAATGGAAGATCTGTTTACTGTATTCTTATGTAAATTTGCACATTTCTCTAGGTTACAATGAAAACATCATCTCTCAGCAAAGCAACTGTAGTTTGGAAGCTGCTGTACTGGGAGAATAGAATGTAACATAATATCCTTTCTAAAAGGAATATTCTATGCTGGAATATATTTAACTGGTGTGGTCTTTTCCTTCAGGAGGGCTGGATTCACTGTTTGTAAAACCCACCAAAGTGACCATGACTTTTCACACATGGTGACACTTGTTATGAATGAATCTGTGTTCAAACTTGCCCATCTTTGCTGATCCTGATCCTGCCCTGTGTTGTGCAGAACTGCACTTGTTCAGGTGTCCTTGACACACTGTTGTGGGCACACATTCTCATGTCACTTTTGGTGTTGTCTGATCATGAGGTTATGGATGCTCTCAGCATCTGCAGCAGAAAGTTTCAATCTAGAAGGGTTTGCAAATTGAGTATGGTGGGTTTATCACCATGGTGGAGGAATAGTGTCAGTGGAGTTAGGCCCTGCTGAAAAGACAGTGTAGAGAGAAGTCTGACAATCTAGGATATGTCTGTGGGTCACCTGTTAGTGAAAAGTCAGGCAAATAGCTTCCTTCAGTAGGAACAAGGCATTAGAAAATTTTAATGTGGATTATTAGAGGAACTGATGTGGTTTGAATTGATGTTTCCAGGATGCTGTTAAGGAGCTGAAGGACTGTGGGCATTCAAGAGGGTTTATCTCTCCTTGCCCCAGGACCTGTCATGCCTTTTGTTGTGTGCCCATTAGCTGCAGTAGTCAAAGGCCTGGAACTCCTTAATTTGTGGTTTAGAAGGTGATTTAGAAAGCTACTTTCCCTGCATGATTTTTTTTTGCTTTTATCAGGCACAGTATCTGTCTCTCAATGTGGAGAGAAATGTTGTTACAGCTGGAGCCCAAGGCTGGTTCCTATACATTTATCTGCCTTTTGGACTCTGAAATCTCTCGACACAAGCAAGATTCTTCTGCTGCAGTTTGCCCAACACCTGCCTAAGCCTTCTAGAAAATACCCTCTGTAGTAACACAGAAGAGTCAGTTACTTGTTGCTAANGACAGGGAAGTTGCAAGAGCTGGGTGAAATCACTGGAACTTTTGGAGGAAGGAGTATTGAAGGCTCTGTGGATGGTATTGAACATTAGCAAATTCACAGAAACATCCACACTGATCCTGCTTTTGTGGTAACAACCATCGTGACATGGGAGACTGTAAAGACTCTGTGTTCACCTAAAGTGAAAACCTGTGTCCTGCTCTTCCAATGAGCTGTGAGAACATCCTGAAGTTTTCACTAAAACCTATGGCAAACACTAAGTAGAGTTGGTTTTTTTATTCCTCTCTTCTTCCTTTGTCAGTTGTGCAAATACAAATACAATAACCCTCGTAGTTTAGGACATAATCTTTCCTGCCTAGTTTTCTTCTATTCAAGATTGTCAGGAGCTGTGAGGAACAGTAGGGAAGTGTGCTGATGACTTAGGATGTGGAGATTTCAGTGAGAATAGGGAACAGCCTGGAGAAGCATCCCTGTTGGATGTGCAGCACAGATCAGATGCTGTGTCCAGATTAAGGNCCAGGTCAAGTACCTAAAGCAGAGCATGCTCTGTCTTCCTGCTGTGTGCATGCTCCTCTTCTCTCAAGGGAAATGAAGCAGAGATGAAAAATAAATCGTTAGTACATGCCAAACTCTTACTTCTCTTTAAGGTCAAATCATGGCTGGAGCAAACATGCATTGAGACTTAGTGTATCACAGATTCTGCTTAAACAGAGTTTAGAATAAGACTATCTTCTAGACAGCATGGGAAGGAAGAGATTAATACTTGTGAAAAAGGTTTTGTGAATGTTTTGTCTTTTGCATATTCTTGCCTTTATTGCCTAGATGTCTGAACAGGAAAAGGGAATTCACTGTTAACATGATCGGGCACATTGCATAAGTGTGAATATCAGGGAACAATTTGTGGCCTTTTCAACTGTTTGTTGTGTCTGTTTATAACGTGGGAATGTTTGAATTATCTGCTTTCTCCTTAAAGGGACCTTTGAGCTTTTTATTCCATTAGCTAAGAGATTACAAGGCTAGTGGAGTCGAGTATAG
>VZUA01056973.1:3798-20692 GCA_013401035.1 Horornis vulcanius
ATAAACTGCACATTTCTTCTTCATTCATATGCAGAGGCATTTGACTCATCCTTCTGGAGCCTTCCAAGGCTTTCAAGAAATTTAAAGGTCATACCTGTACTGCGACTCTTACACAGGATTAGCCATTGTGTTATCCACGCCATTAGCTGTTGAAGACAGAGGAGGTGTGAGGATGGTGATGCTGCCCTACTCTGGGCTCCAGACAAAGCCTTTTGTATCACTGAAATAGTAAAATTTCCGCTATGAGCTGTTAGAAGAGCTACCTCTCCCCATTTTTCTAAAGCATAGCATGGATTTGATATAATTGCAAGGGGAAAGGGAAGAGTTCTACTTGAAAATCAACAGCTTAAAGTCTGTGCTTCTTTTTCAGTTGCTTAACTTTACTTTTTACAACACAAAATTATAATCTGGGATTAACTTCAACTTCATTCTCCCCTCCACTCTTACAGGGGTGTCATGAATCTCCAGATAGATATTCTGTAGCTCCAGTGGCAAAGGACTGCTGAGAGGAAGTTGAGGAAGTAGGAGATGGAAAGAAGGCTAAAATGGATGCAAATTACCAAGAGTTAGAACCAATGGGTCTGTGGGAGGGCAGCAGTAAACAAGGAGTGTTTTATACTTCAGCATTCAGGTAATGTTGACTGAAAACATTAATCTTACCAAAATCAAGCCTGTGATATATGTCCTCTGTCCCTCTCATCTATATGAAAACATGTAGGAAGCATATCACTCCTACAACATCCCTTATTTGCAAGACTTTAGATGTGGAATTTATTTAATATATGCATTTATTTTAAAATTTGTCCACACAAAAATAAAGGTAAAGAAAATCTAAATATACATGTGCCATGGTCCAAAAGGTCCCACATTAGATTCTTCGTAAGTGGAGGAAAGAAACTTATTTCCAAATCTCAGCCTTGAAAATATCCAGGAGGCCCTCTTTATGCCCAACTTCCCTCCACCTCCAAGGGCTGCAGACTCCAAATTTTATGTCTTTGGATGCAGTGTAGTTTGGGGGCCAACAGACTGAAAGCTGGCAACAAAAGGAAAATACAACATGGTTGTTATCAGCCAGAAAGACTTTTCTAAATAATTTTTTTATCATCTGTGTCCATTCCACTCGAACATGGCTGCATATGAAATGAAAGTTAGTTTTCTATTTCTGATTTCTTAAAAACACCACAAGATGACAGTTGTACCCCACCTCCCCTGAAAAAGAAATAAGAGCACAGTTAACAAGTCAGCCAGGTGCACTCCTTTCAAAATGCCTGTGACAACTGGGCTAAGCAAACTAGAGGAAATATTTATCAAAAGAGCCACCACATTATCATCCTTTTAAAGTGCAACAAGGAAGTACTAGCAGCATCTAATTGCCTTGACTTCAGATTTCTTCTACTTCCTCACCAGTGTTAACAAGGGGGACAATGTTCTGTCCTGCTGTTGTTATCTGAATAGAGTGCATGCTGGAGCCTTTGAAGGAGGACTAGAGGAAGAGGGAGTCCTGTCTTTCTCTGATTCTTATTTCTATATTCTCTTGCACTGATGATGCTCTTCACACAGAGGTACCAAGTCCATTTAAAATACAATTTTTTGTCTTGTAAATTTTCAGCTGAATTAATTTTTACCTATCTTGCAGTATGAGTGTGTGAAATGCTAATGCCAAGAGGAAAAAAGGAAGAAGAGGACGAAAGTGTATGATGTGCTTCTTTTTGGAGGTAGCTCCTAGTTTAAGCTAATAAGAAACTGTGGAACAACTTGTTGCTACCTAACTACAGGAGTGGTTCCAGAAATTGCCAACAGTCTTGAGTATTTAGTGCGCAACTGCAGAAAGCTACTCTGCTGAAAGGCAAAGCCATCACTAACGTTCAGAAGCCAGATACTCAGACTACAAATGCTACAAATTCATGAGTTGCTAGTTTGGCAAGTCAACTACTGCATTAGGTTAGTGACATCATTATCTAAATTATTTACCTGCAGGTTTTCAGCAACAGGGATTTACCCAAAATCTCAGTTGTTCCTGTAAGGAAACAGCACCATGAGAGACCTATGTTGGTCAAGAGGAGATGGAGATACTTCGGACACATATTTTCATGTCTCAGAGGTGATCCCACGAACAAACTGCCTTAGTTACATCGCATTCCGTATTTTGAGGAGATGTGAGCTTTTGTATCAAAACTTGTCCAATAAAAGAATTAGGAGATGTCTGTTAAGATTTTTTAAGGGGCTCTTAAAGAACATGGAATATTTTTCCCCAAATAGTTTTATGTATGCAGTCTTAAGTTAATACATAATCTGGCACACAATTCAAGAGTTACTTCCTGTAGTAGTTAGCTTGTGGTAATGACATGTCATTTCTGTAGATTGTGTAAACTGCTGGCTCTGTTTTCATACTTCAATAAAATCTGTTTGCAGAGCTTGTACTTCTCCTTTCATAACAATTAGGCAGAAGTTCAAACAACAAAACTTTATTGTTCATGTCTGTAAGTTAAACAACTGCAAAGTCTAAANGAGTAACACAAGTACTGTCTGCTTGCAATTCTCCCATCTCCTCTCCACACACCCTTATTTCTTGTCTAAAGGAATCATGGAGCTCATCATGGGGGATATGAGAAGGAGCTTAATATGGCTAAATTCTGGGATCAAACACTACAAATGTATATACATTCAAACTGTGCTTTGTATCTTATATTCAGACGAAAAAATGTTAAATCTATTTCTCTTGTCCAACTTTACAGAAATGCTGAAAGCTCATTTTTTAGAGATCAAGATATATATGAAGCACTTTAAAGTAGTAAACCACTACTAAAAGTTAACTGGCAACACTGCTGCAGAATATGAACTCAACTGGTGAGTTTTTTTCAAGTATCTTTACTTACCATTTTTGAGTAGTGAACTGGCAGCAGTTTTGTCCAATTAATTTTGACATGAATGAAGGTTGATAAAGCAAACTATCAGTTCTTAAATTCTGAGTACTTTTAAACATCCATAAGACATTATACAGAATACTAGTACTCCAATTTTAAGAGATGATCCAACATTTTCTGAGAAACAGCGCTCAACTCCTGGACTCCAGTTCCAACAGATATACACGTATATACAAATCCCTTTTAGGTAGTTGAGTTAGGTCTTGGAAATAATGCTGCGAGCTGTGACTTAAAGAGCTCCTGCTCTCTGGCTGATAGGTGGGGGCACCAGCACAAAGAAGAGTGCACAAGCAAGGCTGGTACAGTGCTGCATTTGATAGTTTGTGCTCCAAACGTGCCACCCGAGATAGCTGGCCTGCAGTGGCCTCTCCTCCTGACACACCCATGCTCCTGCACATGCCTATTTACTACTTCCTTTCCAAATGTTAAACTCCCCATACCTTTATTTGCATTTACAAAGCTGTGGGTGTTAATGCTTAAAGCTATTCCATATTAAAGATCAGCAAGCTTTACTAAGGCAGTAACAACTCAATTAGGTGATCAGTGGCTTTGCTTTAGCAAATTTCAAGATTTGTTCCTAACATCCAGTGGGGCAAAGGACAAAACTCCATCAGACAGGACACCCACTTTCAAAAGACCTAGAAACCTGCAGTGTTTCAGTGTGCATTACAGCTTTATAAAAGGCTGGTGACTGCATAGCATGTGTTTTGTGGCGGAGTTCTGTCATGTACTAAGGCAGGGGGAGATGTGCTCAGCTGCCTAAAACGCCAAATAAAATCCTGCCTTTCCTTCAAAAATTTGCTAACATCACATCCTCTCATGTTCCATGAAAAGATGGTGAAGAATACTGAAGCTGCTTCAATGATTTGAGAAGTGCCTGTTTCTCCAGCCAGCACTGAACCAGTTGCAGGTATATAAAAGTCAGCTTCATTGACCTCTATACTTAGGAACCACAACTGGCCATTGAAACCAGCAAGAACAAACAAAAACCACCTCTTTCTTTCTGCCTCTTCCCTGGAACCAGAAGAGCACCAAAAAGCGACCTTGGGTGACTTCATTACAACAGATGTTCAGTATATCATCCAAAAACCCAGTGGAGTATTTAATGAAAAGGTTTTTTAGCAGAACAGTATTACTGAATTCAAGCCCTAAACCTCTTTATTCTACAGTAATTGCGCTTGTGAAGATTATATACTGGAATTGGAAACTCTCCCCAACTATAGGTTTGGGCTGGGGTTTGTTTGTTTGTTCTGTTTGTTTGGGATTTTTTGAGGGGTTTTTTTTGTGTTTTCCTCTCCCCTCAAGAAAGAGGCATGTGACCATGGAGTAGCCGTTGGTGTTCTAATCAGAAGACATGTCTCAAACATTTTGTGACAATGAGATGTGGAGGGGGTAAGTAGAAATAAAGCAAACAGCTATGTAAAGCTCGTCTATCATTCTCAGACCTAAGTGAAGCCAGTAGTATCGAAGTGAGAACCAAAACCACTTCAACATTATAAACGTTAGCCATTCATCAGTCAGTCCTTTCTTAAAACTTAAATAAATAAAATTCAAAAGACAGACAGTATTTACGAGGCTAAGCCTTTGCTAGAGATGAACCACCAGAATCTCTTGAGTAGAGATTAGCAAACTAAGTAACTTTTTGGGGAATTCTCCCATGCTGTTCAGCCAGTTAACAGAAGTGTTCCATTCTTTAGAATATGGTCCTCGCAGAGTTCCTCCTACCTGAGGCAGGAGCAGGGACATTCAGGCTGGGGCTCTGCTGTGTTCCGTGCTCCCTCTTCTGGCACCCAGGCCCCACCAAAAGCCAGCAGCAGCCTCGGGGGGGAGGGAGGGATAGGGGATGTTGGGAGGCTACCGCAAATGCATCCTGTTGGGTACACATCATTTCTATTTCTGTCTTTATCAGGGATTGACAGAGTAGCAAGTTTCTTGTATCGAACTGGCAGCCTCTAACGAAGTGCTTCTCATTTTCTGAGCTCCAAATTCAAGGTGCTGGAAAATAAATGCAGAAATATCAAGGAGAATCTACTGTATGCATACAGCCTTCTTAGCAGTGCAAACGCTCTGAGGAACAGAGCATCCCAATAACGCTGCACCAGGAAAAGCCCTAATAATGCAGACAGGACCACAGCATGTACTCACAGGTTCAAGAAAAAGCCTATTGCTGAATTTAACACAGCTCTAAAATTATGGCTAGCACTCCTACTGCTGAACAACCTGTACCCTCAAATAACCTGTACATTATATTCAGTGAAACTGTGCTTTGATTAAATGAAAACCAACCCAATTTAGAAGCCATTCTTTTATTGAATCCCTCTATGCCTTAGCTTTCTCAGCAATATAGTGATGATAACGCTACTAGTTCAGAATTTTAGGAATTCATTAGTATGAGCATTCAGATATTCTTTTAATGATTACTCTAGAAAAGCCTGCAGGAAAAGAAAAAAAAAAAATCTGTATTCAGATAAACCCTTAACATCATGCAGATATAAAGAAAAAACTTTTATATTTTTCTACTTCAGTGAGAAGTTTCCATCTCAAACTGAAGGATCATGCATTAAAAAAGCGACCATATAATTAAGGATTATCATGATACACATGCATGATGTCACATATGAAAAACTTAAGCAATGAGTACTGAATTCTTCAACCTAATTTTCATACATGTTAAGGTTGGCAAGTAATTATACATAATTTTATGTTCAGATGCAAACAGAAACTATTGGATTTGTATTTAATGTCAAGAACTCTCTGGCAGATAAAAAATTAGTAAATTAAATGTCTATGTGTTTTCTTCTATAAATAAATAAATTGATCCTGAGATTAACTTGGCTGCAGCTAGTTACCCAAATATAAAAAAAAAAAAAAAAAAACTTTGAAAACTTAATTAGCTTACTTTGGCAAAAAGAGATGATTCCTTAGAACAAAAATTAAATGACATAGGGAAAGTCACACTATCAAATACACACTATAATTTCTGTATATTACTGCAAACATGACACAAACACCTGGCTTAAGGATACAGTACTCCATTTTCATAACTTTTAAGCACAATTAATTCCAATGGAACACCATGGAGGCTATGTAATAGCTTGGCAACCTCTCAAAGGAAAAACTGTGGCATTATTTAATATTCCTAAAGCAAAGTGAAGAATGAGACCAGACTTTTTAAAACAGAGGTAACAGATGAAACACAATATTCTCAGTGTTTCATTCACAGATAGGCTTACTTCGCTTTTATTGTCTTACGGGTCTAGCCAAACTTGTAGCATTAAAGAAGAAAATAATCTATTTTGACTTTATAGTAAAGTATCATTAGAGTAACTTCATGAAGGATGAAACAAGATAGGAAGAAGTTTCATTCTGAGAGACCACTCTGTAAATTCAGGCCACTCCTGTTTATGCTGGGGAACTTAGTACAAGCAGTCTGTGGTGCAGCATGTGACTCAAGCCACTGGGAAGTTTGTGCCCAACAAACTGGAATAAAATACTTAGAACAATAAAGAAGTCTAATTTCTTGATTTGTAATAAAGTGTGAATAGTACTTAATATTCCCGAATCAGCAAAAGATAGAAACAAACTTTAGGGTAAATGCATCTAAGGAGATCTGTATCTAAAGTCACCTGTGACACTGCTTGAAAGCACAAAGAGAGGGAGTTGTCCCACTCAAAATTATGATTTTCCTCACTCCCTTGCTTATGTCCCATGTGAACTGCCCATTTTCTTTCATCTCCCTTTTTGCTCTTCAGCAGGACTGTTAGAATTTTTCCAGCTTCCTGGCTGTTTCCATGCGAGGGAGTTTCACAGTGGGAAGAGACCTTTCCCCAGCATGCCGTTTCCCCACTCCGCACACAAGCTAGATAAGGACAAGGCTGGGCAGACTGGCTTGCGTAACACGTTTGAACACGGCTACACCCCAAATACCCAGACTGCACTTTTGCCTCTTGCTAAAGGGTTAGGGGACTATGCTCACTCTTCTCTGAACACTATTAAGTGCATCAGCTCAGAACCAGACACTTCACCCTGCTTTGTGCATCAACTGCTCTTAAACATAAACCTGAGAGCCTCAGAAGCCTCAAAATCAAGAACTGATAGAAGATCTAGGAGCATACATATGCACGCCATTTCTGCATTTTCCTAAGCGATTTTCATTGCTTACAAAGAGAGTTCACAGCAAGATTCTGGGTAAGACAGATCTCACACTAAGGTTCAAAATTCAGAAGTAGTAGCAGCTCAGCCTAATAAACATTTTTATAATATCTGGAGATTAACAGTCATAGATTCCCCCAAGAGCTTTAAATGCTATCCTGTTTCTGCAAGCAACAGGAACTGATACTACATTTGATAATCCTTTATAGTAAACAACTTCAAAAATATTCCTAATTAGCTTTTTTTTCAGTTGTATTAGACACAACTGTAGTTAAAAATTTAATTCCTATGCTTTAAGTGTGATTTTCAAATTAGCTATCACATCAGCATTTGACCAATGCACTAAGTTTGAGGGGATTTGTTTTCCAGTCACTCTGAAAATAAAAATACTTCCTTCTATCTGGGCAACACAACAGCACTCAATGCAATGCACCTATCTATCAGCAGTCTGTAAGGCCAAATCCAGATTAAGCATATCACCAACAGATACACTGAGAATCATAACTAAACAACAACAAATATCTTCCTTTTAAAGTACATCTGTGGGTATTCATGCATTTTCACTGCTTTAAGTTCTTGATTTGCTTGGGTAATTTTAATAAATGACTTAGTTTATAAGTTATTTGGCCAGTATTTCTTTTATTTATTATTTAAGTTTTCAGAAGGGTTCTTCTAGCACATATTATATTGAAATGCATAAATTGTCACATGTATTGTCTGTCCACATATTCACAGTTGCACAAATTACTTCCCTTTTCATTTATGCCCATATAAAAATTAGGTAAGGCAACTGCTTACTCAGAGAAATTTCAACATAATTTTAGCTACTGTTGACTGTCATTTGAATTGGTAAAAATATAAAGATGAGACAGTGCTACGTGACAAGGAAGTACTGCTGGCAAATCTGCAGAACTCTCCTACTAGTAGGACTTCACCACTTTTACTTGTAACAAACACCATGAAGTTTTTAGGTATGGTTTTGCTTTAAGTTAACAGGACCTTCCCCATCCAAGTATGACACCATAATTCTTAATCTAGAAAAATCCTTTGCCAAATTTAATCTGATCATTTCTGTATTTCTGAGCATGAATCCTTTTTAACATTCAGAAGAACTCTCTCAGTTTTGCATCTCAATCAAACTTTCACACATTCAACCAGAAACATGAATCACACTAGTGCTATTTCAGGCAACAGTGTACAGCCATAGTGGCAGGCAGAAGTGTGCCATCCACCAGATCACACTGACAGAGGTCATCATAAAATAATGTGTGAGATCAAAGATAATTTACTAAGACCAAATACTTTTTTTTTTTTTTTGTAAGGAAAAGCCTGCACCCATTTGCTGCCAGGAAATTCATGACTTCTGTGCTACAGACCAATGCTTGCTAGAACATCAAAACATTTTTTGCCATTGAGGCCCTAATCTGCATTACAGTTATGATAACTTAAAGCAGCAATTTTTTTTTTTTTTTGCCTGCAAGAAAACGATATGAATTTGACAATCTTTCTAAACTTACTGCTGAAGTATTGCCAACCCAGAGTGTTCGGAACACCTAAGTCAGAACCCACAAAAGAATTAGGATTTCAAAAGTATGGCAGTTTTGAAACCAAGTGAGAAGGCATTTACGTATTTATTTTTACTTCTCCTTCAGTTGCATTTAGGGTTTTCCTGCTTTGTTTCATACTTCATTGCACAACTGAAAAGCCATTAACTTTGAAGTGCCTATAAGTTAAGAGTTTAGATTAAATTCACTAATTCCAAGAGGTAGACCTTTGTGAAGAACATCAAGTATTAAAAAATTATAATAATTACAGATATTTTTTAAGTGTTTAATCAATTTACTTGGCTATTTTCAATAGTGTTTATGTAGCCAAATTTTCCCTCTGTTTTATTTCCTGAGTAGTAATACCATAAAGTTGAATGAGGAAGGTGCACATCCTGTTAGAAGATTTAGGAGGGTAAGTGTCATAAATTATTTAAATAAACAGCTTAAGAAGGTGGGTCTTTTCAATGTAAAAGTGTTTTTAATTTTTTTTTAAAGAATATCTAAGCCAAGCCTGCTGAGCTAGTTAAGTTCCAGTAACTGTACTGAAAATTGTGAACAAGTATGCAGTAGTAGCCTGTAATGCTGGACCTCCACTTTCCCACCTTTGCTATGCTGTTTAGCATTTAATTTCATGCATAAGACCTTTCACTTATGATTTAATGGTGTACCACTGAAGACTAGTCCCTTATGGTCTATACTAAGTAGCAGAATCTTTAAAATAAACTAGCACACGAAAATATTGTAATAAAGAATTTGAAAGTATTATTCAGTAAGAAGGGGTAGGGCTTACTGAGTAAACACCCCTTGCTGAAGTGTACATTTGCCACAGCAATTTAAACAAACCCTGAAGTCTTTAGCCCAGCATATGCAGTTACTCCAACACTTTAACATTTTTCATTAAATATGGTTGAGCTACGTCACTAAAATTTGCCAATTTTGCCTTTCTGACCCTCTCCTCTACCAAAAGTTCATCCTGTAATTCTTAAGCTTATTTTTACATTGCATCTCTATTATATGCTGTCTGCAGTCTTAAGAGAGAATTTACTGGATCCTCTACTCCATCTAATAGGCTGCATTTTCGAAAATCATGTATACACCACATGCTGTATACACACAAATAAAATTAACAGCACATACACACACAAATAAAATTAACTTCCCTTTCTAAGGATTTACCAGTTTCCTGTTTAATACAAGTAGCATATAGCTAGTGATACTAGTTACACTCAACAAAATATAATGTTGCCACAATTCAAGAGCAGCACAAGCAAAAATGGAAATGAGTGAGAATATTTCACCCACCAGAAAGCAAATGCAGAGTTAGTGACACACCGACAAGAGCCAAGTGTGGCCTGTTCTCTGTAAAGCAGCAATACTGCAGATAGGTAATAAGCACAAAATTTAGTATTAAACATTCAAAAAATAAAAACTGAAACTGTGACACAGGATAGAGCTGCTAGAACAGAACATTCACTTCACATAGCTACTTAAAAAAACCCCAACCAACAGAGAGGCCAAACACTCATGCAAGCCGCACTGATTAGTGATGATTCAGGTACTGGACCTATCCTGTCTGTCTGCAAGAATTCCGTAACATTTATACACTGAAAATCACTGTATACGGTAACACTTACAAACAGTACAGGTTTTATTTTACAAATAAACTCAAATTGCATTGACAAACACTATACAGAGATCAATAAAAGGACTTTTTTTCTAAATAGCTGGAATTTTTCCTTTTCTTTACTTTTCATTTATGACTCTTTAGTATGCAACAAGATATTTCATAGTTCCTTAATATCAAGGTAATTTTTGGTACATTTAAAATTTATAACTTCCACCTGAAATAGGTCATTTCCTTTATTTAATACCATTAAAAAGCATGCATATTAAGACAAATAGATAAAAAAAAAAATCTTAATGCACAAGCCCCTTCTCTACCTCTAAAAACGGAGGTGCCCCGTTTACAAACATAAAACAAACCAACCCGGTGGTGTCATACTAGAATCAGCTTCACAACCTGATCATAAAGGAACTCCACCTGTTTCAGCTACAAGCCGAATAACCAAGCTATAAGAACCAAGACATCGTTAATGTAAAATAGTAATTATTACCAAGCTGGCATCGCAAGATCAGAGTCCAATACAGACATTTTGTACCTTGGTGCTGGATAATGTTACTTGAAGCATCAGCCTAATAGCCGGTTTATTCATAAGACACGCACTAAAATGAAACAAACAGTAATTAACAGCTGGCAGTGACCTAGTTAGCTACACAAGGAGCTCGAGTCCTGTCATTCATTACAGGTTCGCCGGAATCCGACAGGAACGGTCCCGTCCGCCCGGGCAGTGCGGGAGCAGGGCGCATCGCCCCCCGTGCGGGCAGCCCCGGGCTCCAGCCCGGCGTCGCCAGCCGCTCCTGCAGCCCCCGGGTCTCCGCAGCCCCCGGGTCTCCGGGAGCTACGCCCCAGCGAGGGCAGCGCCAAGGCCGCCTGCCTTGGCCTTCGCCTTCCCCTCCCCCGCGCCGCAGCTCCGGCAGCTCCGCGCTGGGATAACGCAGCCTCTGACTCGCTCACTGCTCGCGTCCCCTTTCACCTCCCTCTCCTCCCTCCCCCAACGCGCGCGCCCGAGAATCTCTTCTCGGCGGCGGGAGGGCGGTGAAATCCTCCGCTCTCCTCCCTCCGCGCTCCGTAACGCGAACGAGCCGCCGCCTTCTGTTCCTCAGCCTCGGCCAAGTCGGCGTTTGTTGACAGGCTCTGCCGGGCACAAAATGGGGCTGCCGCTTCCATGGGCGCCGCCATTTTGTGAGGAACCGCCGCGCTCCCTTGCAGCAGCCGCAGCCTCAGTCGCGGCGGCCGCGGCAGCCCAGGCGCGCCGGAGCGGCGGCCGGGGTCTGTGTAATGGTTGAATAAAGTGACCCCGTCTAGGGAATCCCCGGCTGACAGTTACGTAAGGGACCGTGCGCAATTGCTGTGCTTAGCATGGAAGCCCACCTAGCCCTGCTACGCAACTTGCCTATCCTCCCCTCTGCCCCCCGCTCCCCTCACAGAGCGCCCGGGCGAGCGGTGACTCACCTCTGCCGACCGCCCCTCGCGGAGGGGAGACCCCCTGCTTTTAAGGAATTTTTAAGGCATGATTAAAAACCACCGCCCTCCCGTGAAGGGAGGTTTGACTGTGTGTCTAAAAGAGCGATTTAGGGCCCCAGTCGCTTGTTTTAAACCTCTGATTTGTATTATCCTGGCTTTGGCAGTCTTACGCATACTGTAGCTGACATAGCAGAAGCTCAGAGTGTCAGAGACAGGAGCTGCAGACCAAGATCTGAAGGTCTAATTTTAGGGGGGGAGGGGGAAGGGAAGGCTCTTAATGCTACAGTGAATAAGACACTGCATTTCATACTCTGAAATCCACACACCACCAACTTTCAGTAGAGAGTATTAATTTGAAACTCAGGTATGTCTCCATCCTTCCCCCCCAAATGAACCCTGGGTAAATCTTACCAAGTATTATTATATCTGTCTCAATAATCAAGCTGAAACAGCATGCAAGTCAAAAGGAAAAAATACTCTTTGAAAAAAAATTGTTTTCTGAAGTTAGTACAGGGAGTAAAAGGAATTGCAGATTTCCTTTAAGTGCTCACTGGAGGCCATCATGTGCCATTGATTCTAAAACACAGCTCCTTACTGACTTGAGTTCTGCTTTTAAAAAATCCCAACCCTGTAGGCCCAATCTAGCTTTGGATTTTAATGTATGGATTGTGAGGGGCAAATATTCATTCAGAGTCTCTGAAACTGGAGCAAGCACTCACCTGTGGCTGTTTGCATGCCAGGGAAGGATAAAGCCCACCTGGGCACCGCTTGCTTTGCCTGAGGAGGTTTGATGGAAGGCACGCTTCACTCATGGGCCCTTTCATGCTCCTATTTAGCCCATGTGGCACCAGGCTCCACCATGGTCGGCGTGCAGGTCTTCTCCTGATTTCCCATGTGGAAAACACGTCAGGAGGTGAGTGTTTACAAACACTGCGCACACCACAGGCAGAGGAGAAGCGGCTTGCAGTTCCACTGGGGGCTGCTGCCCATCCAGGGTGAGGGCCAAGACCTTCCTCATCCATTAATTTTGTGCTGCATATTCCATTTGTCAATGTACAGAAAGATATGATCGGCTTAGATTGTGTACAGCAGTCTTGAGGCACTTAGACTACAGGCCGTAGTATCTCAAGAGAAAGAAGGAAAAAGAAATATTCATGGAGTGACCCTGCGCCTAGGCTCCTGCTGACAAACCTCTCCAGGGCACCTCCTACTCGGGAGAGCACTCGGCATTCTCCTTTGGGGAGTTTTAAAGCTCTCGTATCTAGAAATGAGGGGTTCCTGCTGCCCCCCCCCAGCCCCCGCCGTGCCATCCGGGGCGACTTCCTGCCCTTGGAAACACCTCGGCCCGGGGGACTCGGAAAGTTTTCCGAAAGTCCACATCCCACCAGTGCCCCCTTCGGTTGTTGTTTTCTCTCCCCTTGAACTCAGGGCGTTGGGCTTAGTCCAATTAAAAAATTCGTCCCCGCTTTCCAAATCCACCTTTCCCGCCCCCCCGCCNTTCCTCCCTCTTCTCCCTCTCCCTCGCCTCTTTCCGCCCGGCTTTGTGTGAAGTTTGCGGCACATTGCAGATGAGCCCTTAGCGGCGAGAGGAGCCTATTGTTCCCCGCCAGGAACTGCTTGCTGGGGCTGTGCTGGCTTTTGCCTTTGGAGCTGCCTCCTGCAGTACCGGAACCGGCCTCCGGGGCCCGCTGTGTCGCGCTCTCGTCCAGGCAGAAGCACGGCGGCCTCAGATCTTTTTGTCTGAGCGAGAAGAGAAGTGAATCCCGCTGCCGCCGCCACCGCCGCCGCCGCCGCCGTAGCTGTACAGTGTGTGTGTGTAAGGGAGCGAGCGAGGGAGCGAGCGAGCGAGGGAGGGAGATCGCATGGAGCCGCGGCTGTAACACACACACACTGTCAATACCTCACTCCGGCTCCCCCCCCGCCCCACCACAACAGTAACCCAATTCATTGTGTGATCCAGCAGCACCATGTTGAGTCTCATGTGCAGGCTGGATCGGCTGGGTTTGTGGTGCTGAGAGAGGCAGCAGCCGCGGGAGGAGGAATTACTGAGAGGTGCCCCTCTCCCTCCCTGCCTCTTCGCCCGTGTGTTGTGTGGAGACAGGACTCGCAATTACCACACTCTCGGGGCTCCCTTATTCCTTTTAAACTTTTTTTTAAACAAGCCCCTCTCCATGGCTGATCCCCGGCCGAGCACGGGCACCTGGGTCTCTTAAAGACAAGGAGGAGCCGGGGATTGTTGTTGTTGTCGGCCGGTTTTTTTTTTTTTTTTTTTTAATTGGATTTTTTTTTTTTACGAGAACCTTTTTTATTACAAAAATGGCAAATTCGACGGGTAAAAACCACGCAGACCAGCGGAGAAAGGGACTCGCTTTCCTGGACGAGCTGCGGCAGTTTCACCACAGCAGAGGGTGAGGAAAATGGGGAGATGGAACGGGAGGGGGGGAGGCTTTTAAATCGACCAGATCCAACTTCCAGCCCCTTCCCTGAAGGACACGGCAGCCCCAGCGAGGGGAGAAAAGGGGGCAGAGCTGACAAGTTGTGGTGTTTTGTGTGTATCTCCTTTGGCAGGTCTCCTTTTAAGAAGATCCCCGTGGTGGGTGGGAAGGAGCTGGATCTTCACGCTCTCTATACCAGAGTCACCACTTTAGGCGGATTTGGGAAGGTGAGTGGAAGTTTTAATTTGGGTTTCCCTCCCACTAACCTCTTCCCAAAAGTCTCCTCTGACCCCCGGGGGTGGCGGGGGGAGCCGGGGTGGCCGGGAACCGTCCTATTTAAAGCCGGTTAGAGAAGGTGGGGGGTGGAAGGAGGAAGCGAGCAGATAGGCAGGTTGGTGGCTCGGCCTTGTCGGCGGAGCGATGGAGGGGGACCCGGGGGTACGACGCGCACCCCACTCCTGCCTCCTCCGCCTCCACCGGACCCCCTTGCCCATGCCCCCCTCCCGCGGGAAGGCGAGGGGGAAGCAGGGAGCTGCTGGGCGGCGAGAGCAGGCTTCTTTCGGCTGTGGTGGCAGCTCTGTGCGTGTCTCTCTTGCAGAGGGAGAGACAGAGGAGAGTCTGAGTGCAGTTTTAGTGCAACTCAAAATTAGCGGGCATGTTTAACATCGATAATCGGCACGGAGCATGGGCTAGGGAACGATCCTCGCAGCCGGGGGGGGCCGGGCGCTGCCCTCCGAGCCCTTCCCGGGGAAAAATAACAAAAGGGGCACCCAAGACGGTGTGTAATCAAATAGCCATCTTTAGGCTTCAAGGCTGGGGACAGAAATGTAGGCCTCAAAAGAAAGGCCTCTCTGTGTCTGTGGATCTGTGTTGGGGGGACCCCCCGGGCCGGCGCCCCCGCGCCCCGCAGCCCAGGGGGCGCCCCCCGCTAACACTTCCCTGCATTATTTTAAACTTCTTTGGGTTTTTAACGGACCGCGTTAGGATTTAAAAGGGGGCGACAGAGGGACTCCCGATTGGTTATTGTCCAGGCAGTAAAAACAAAAACAAACAAACCCCAAAACAATACCACCACTCCCGGCCGTTCCCCCCGAAAAAAAATAATGTGTATGTTAAAAAATAAATGCAGTAAAAGACCCCTGAGAAGCGGGATTATTCCCGAAAGGGGAATACTACCGACTGTCAGTAAAATATATAGTCCTAAATCCCATATACATTCATGTTTGTTTCTTTTTATATATTCATCTATTTGCTTCATGGCAGCCTGTGTTTTTTTTTGTGATGTTCGCTGTCAGCAACATGTTTACGTGTACGTTGTGTATCTCGGCTTGTGTGTTGTTTTTGACAGGTATCAGAGAAGAATCAGTGGGGAGAAATTGTAGAAGAGTTTAACTTTCCCAGAAGTTGTTCTAACGCTGCCTTCGCTTTAAAACAGTATTACTTGCGGTGAGTGCTATCAAGCTGTTGCAGTAGTTTTTTCAAGTGCGGGTTATATTTAGTTTTCAGTGTCTGCAATAATAAAAATACCCCTACTCTTTTAAAATACTATAAAATAAAGCAGAAAAAAAAATTGTAATTCCTTTCTCGTCTGGAGCAGTCATCAGTTAAAGGTGATTCTGTTTTGTAGTTATTTTTATTTTACTTCTGAAAGGCTTAAACTTTGAAGAGATCCCAAGTACATAAACAATGTATGTCAGAGGCCATTTTTTTGATTGTTTTAGAATGACGGTACTAAAGGACTGTTACTAAGAGATCATGTTATTGTAGTTATAGAAACTTAGGTTAATATTTGGAGTACTGAAATGTGTTGATATATGTAAATTTGTTTACTGCTTAGTGGGGTCAGACGTGTAATAAAAATGCGTCTGCAGGAAGGTAGACTGTTTTGCACAAATTATATTGTTATCAATTACTAGCATCTTATATTCTTTTCTCTTTTTGAGTACAAAGAGCTAAATAATCATCTTGTTACTTGTAAAACAGTAGATTTCTGCGGGTTTTAAAAATAAGATTGCATTCCTTGGAAATGATACAGATTATTTTTTTGTGATACAGGTTTTTTTTCATTGTAGCATGGAGTTCATATTGAATATTTTAAATTATTATGTATAGTGCTATTAATTTACTAGATTACTTTTTTAAAAATTAATTTTTATTAAGTTTGGGTGGTTATTCTTTGTGGAAAAGATTTTTAAATGATTGTGTATGCAGTTGTTTTGGATGCTATGTATATGGATACTTATATTTCATTTAGAAAAAAGTTGGTTAAGGAATGTAATTTTCTGTTTCTTAATTATAAATATGATATTTTTTCATTACAGTTAATGATAATATAGATGTTCAGTATGTACAAAATTAATATGGGCATTAGGATTTCTGTTTTGGTGAGAGGAGTGCACACGAGCTTTATCTGTCTTTAGTTTGGCCTTCTGAATTAGGAAATGCAGTAATTGTACAGGTGCACTTTCTATTGGTTGTCCTAGATTGACTTCCAGCTTGAAGCTGTAGAGTTCATAGCACAGTGGAGCACTTACTGAGTTACAGTGATGTCTGGAAAACCTTAGTCAGATATTTGTAGTAACTGAAATTTTGGGGTTTTTTTTGGTGGTGGCATATGATTGCTTTAACATCCGGGTTAAGAAAAGAAACTACCATTGTTAATAGCTTCAGTAGAGTTTATGATTGGTGGCACTAGAAATTAAGTAGGAAGCTTGCTTTAGGATATCCTTCCCTCTTTTTTTTTTTTTTTTT